>CAMZMU010000038.1:68442910-68678634 GCA_947311845.1 Poa pratensis
CCCCGAAATACCCGATTATGCTTAACACAACGATCCCGTGATCAGCTGTCGTTGCACATAATCCGAATTGGATACCAAAGTTTACATCCATTACAGTACCGAATAGAAAGTCTTACATAAATGGTCATTTAGACCAAGTTCTTACATAGGTGCCTTCATGGGCCAAACCAGATATATCAGCGGAAGCTACGGCGTAGGACATCATATTCTAACGATGACAACCCGACAGGCAGCTGACTTGTGGAGATCCTTAGTTGGCGTAGAAGTCGCCATATTCCTGCTCTGCGTAGTGTTCCTCCTCGTAGTCTGGCTAGGACAATAGCCAGGGACGAAACCAATATGAGTACATTTGAATGTACTCGCAAACTATCCCAACATGAGTATGCACCATTTTATTTTAGTTGACAACTTTTCTTATTTAAAACATCTCTATATCTTTATTGAAAAAGGTAAGAAGAGTTTTATAACTATCTTTAAAGAAGTCACCGTTTTCATCTGTTTTTCCAAAACTCCTCCTTTTTCCGACCATAGCCCGTCATGGTCCACTTTCATCCCAACCACCTCATACCGATCCGTTGGTATAGGTGTAGGAAACAATCTCCACTTCATTTTTCTTTTAAAAACTCAAAGCCTTTTTAAAACTTGCACAAGGTCTTAGGACAGTCTCCCAATTGTCCATATCCGAGGACTCGGCTATTCGAATAGTTTTTAAACACTCTGCAGAGGTAGCACGCTTTTAACCCACATCCATCCGGCAACTCATCGTGTCTGCCACGTCTCGCCATACCAGGTGTATGCGAAGTAAGCCGCCGGCCATAGCCTCTTATTTGCTCATGCTAGTATAGGATCCTTCCCATATGACACTTTCCATCGACACCCAGTCCGGTTTCCCGTCAGAAACCCTAAGTGTGAGGACTCATAGTTTTGTCCGGCGGTTTATGGTGGAACCTTCTATCCTCCCCACACAACTTGTGTGAGGACCCGGTCAGGGGGTAGATCCTCGGACCATCCCCTCATGCATAACGGAGTCATCTCCGTCGATGAGGTATCCCATACTAATAAGAGCAAACTACATGACTACGCCTTTTCCCATATGTGGTAAATGTGGTCGCACAGGGTAGGATTGGTTTCCATAGTACTAGGACACTGTGCATTTTTCACAAACATCACCATTTTTCCACCTTTCCAACACAGCACCGACATCTCGGCGTTCCATAAACTCACAAGACATTTCAAAGGAGTTTTGAATAAACAACATTGTTTTCCCATCCTAAAGTTTTATATAAACTACTACATAGGGTGGCAAAATAATATCCATATATTTTTGAAATGGGTTTTGTAAATCTTGCTTTGAGAGTAAACATGTTATGAAAGTAGATGCATATGTTGGTAGTGCAAGCTCAGAGAATAGCTTGCCTTGCTTGGCAAAGTGATCTTGCTCTTGTTCTTCAAATTCAGCAAACTCTCCTTCCTCGATATATCCGACAACGTTCTCGTCTAATTAACAAACAAACAATGCAAACAATCACTAAGCTATACAAGCAATCACCTCAACATAACCATCATCAACATCACAATTAGCTACTGCACACATCAAACCACACAATTTGGTTTTCAAATAAATTGAATTAAACATTATTTAATTAAGTCCAAATTATGGCAGAAACTAGTTATTCATGTTTAATTCCACAACTTGAGTTCTGTTGGTCACAAAAATACAAACTAAAATTCTATGAAAGCCACTGATGTGTAGAATACAACCCAATTTGAATTGGATCATTTGGAGTTACCAAACTCCCTACACATTGGATTGAATCCAGTAGCTTAATAATCAAGTTTTAGCCACCATTAAATTATATTGTTCCAAAAATTAAACCCTTTTAGGGGTAACTAAACATGGCTATATGTGAGCTAACAAAATTGGTCCTAACTCATTTGGATCAACCAATAAACATATTGTCTGTTTTAGTCCAGAAGGGTTTATTTTAAAGTCACAATTAATACTGCTTAATTAATTCTACCAAAATTAGGGGAGCTAACACAAGGCAGTACTAAGCTAGCAAAATTGGTTTGGAATTATTTGGACTAACAGAGTATCAGAAACAAACAAGTTTAGATTTTAAACCTTCTGTGGCATTTTCAATAATACTTTTTAACTATTTAATGAAATGACATGAGACCAATTGTGTTGGTTAAACAATTTCATAAGCTTTCCAGAACATTTGAGTTTGATTTATTTGGATTCCTAAATCTCGAGATATTTAATTTCAAAGTTGACATCAGTACTGAGAATTTCAGAGAATTTAAATTAGAAAAATCCACTGTTGTGGATAATGTTGAAATCCCTGACGGGTGGGTCCTACCCGTCAGTGACTCAGCGAAACGGTACGCGTGCGAGGGAAAAGATTAAAATTATGACAGTGGGACCCACATGGAGTCTAACTTAATACGAAGCGGTACGTGGCCGTAGATCTTCGATCCAACGGCTCACGGAGGTCGCCATCGGCGACGACCTAAAACGAGCGGCGCTGCCGCGCCGGCGACGGCGAGGTGGACGGAAAACTCACCTAGAGGGCACGGCAGACGGCGGCGATGACGTGAATCGACGGCGGAGGCTCGGTAAGGTTGTGGCGCGAGTTGTGCTTGCTGGGACGGAGTGTAGCGGTGACGGCGTGGTCTGCAACTTCCACGGCCACGGGCACGAGCTCCGGCGATGATCCCACGGCGAATCTGGACACAATCCAGAGGGAAAAAGGGCGCGGTGAGTGCGGTGAAGCAGAGAGAAGCTAGTGCAGGCCAGAGAGGGAAGAATGGGGCAGTGTGGCGTCGTGGCCACGACGGACCTCGACGGCGCAGTGGCTACGGCACAGCACGCCCTCCTGGCGGTGCACGGCGAATTGAGAGGGGTCAGTGAGGGAGTGGGGTGGTGTGGTGTTCGCAGAGGTGCGGGGGTGGCTTTATAGCGCGGGATGCGGCGTACGGTGGACGGAGTGCACGGCGACGTCCACGGCGACACGGCGGAGATATTTCTCCCCAATCCGACGCGGCGGTGCGAGGGACGTGGAGACGAGGCGTTCACCGGGGTCCGGACGTGTTCTAGAAGCGTCTAGAGGAGCTGGGCGTGTCGAGGCGCAGAGGGCTGGGCCAATTTGGCCGGCGACGCCGCGGATGCCACGGCGATGCATCGGGGCAGAGGGCGGCGTAATGGCGCGGGGAGGGGCTCGAGTTTTCTCTCCTGCACGCAGAGACAGCAGAGGCTCCGGGCGCGCGCAGGGGGGGCCTGGGCGGCTCGGAAACGGCGACGACGGTGGTGGCGACACGGCGGCACGTCGGGGCGAGGGAGAGAGGTAGGGGATGACATTTTTGCAGAAAACCCCCTGCCTCCTCTCTGCCTTTTTTTATTTCTGTTTTAGTCCTTCTGTTAAATCCAGAAGGTTTTCTAGGATTTAATTAGGGTATTTAAACATTTTAGAAAAATTTGCAAAAATTTGTGGGGCCTTCCCATAATGTACAGAAGCTCCACAAAAATTGGCATAAAATAATAAAATGTTTTGAAACATTTTCTTTTATAGTACTTTGTTTATGTTATTTGAATTTATTTCAATTTGTTTTTATTTTAGAATTTCAAAACTAGTTCAAAAATAATATTTGAGAGGGGAAAGTGGTAGGAACAAAATGGGGAGTGTTTACATTACAACTCCACTGACTTTGGTTTGAAAATAATTGAGTTTGTCACTTGGAGATTTTCATGTGACAACTTGTCACTTTTATTTTTCTTGCTTTGATTTTATATTTTGTTTTCTTTCTTCTTACTAGTGTTCACTAGTGCAAACACCACACAAACAGCAAGAACAACATCTCAAGTAACAAAAGCAATTAACATACAATAAACAACAAAAGTTTTTGTTGGCTCTCATTTTTGGAATATAATCCTGATAATAATTTTGGGATGTTACAATCCTTCCCCCCTTAAAATAAATCTCGTCCCGAGATTTGCTAGGCTTAGGTTTTAAGGAGGTCTGGGAATTCGCTTCTAAGATAATCTTCGCGTTCCCAAGTTGCTTCTTCTTCAGAGTGGTTAGTCCACTGGACTTTGTAAAACTTGATCGCACGTCTTCGGGTAACACGAACATCTTCTTCGAGAATTTTGAGGGGTCTCTCACGATAAGTCAGGTCTTGGTTCAGGTCGATGGAGAGGTGGTCGATGTTTTTGAAAACATCAGGCTGGTCAGGAACTTCAAGACACTTCCGGAGCAAGGAAATGTGGAAGACATCATGATAATCTCCTAACTCCTGGGGTAACTCCAGCTGATAGGATACTTCTCCTCGACGAGCAATGACCTTGAAGGGTCCAATATACCTTGGTGCTAACTTTCCTTTGACATGGAAACGCTGCATTCCCTTGAGGGGTGTCACTCGGAGATACACATAATCTCCGACACTGAAAGTGAGATCACGGCGCTTGGTGTCAGCGTAACTCTTCTGACGGGATTGGGCAGTTTTGAGACGTTCACGAATAAGCTGAACTTGCTCTTCAGCTTCTCGGAGGGTATCTGGTCCGAACAATTTGCTCTCTCCGGTATCGGACCAATTCAGGGGTGTACGACACTTCTTGCCGTAAAGGGCTTCAAAAGGGGCCATTTGCAGACTAGACTGATAACTGTTGTTGTACGAGAACTCTGCAAACGGAAGACAATCTTCCCACTTGGAACCATAGGATAGAACACATGCGCGAAGCATGTCCTCTAATATCTGGTTCACTCGCTCAGTCTGGCCATCGGTCTGGGGATGATAAGCTGTGCTAAAGGCTAACTTGGTTCCGAGGGCTTCATGAAGGGATTTCCAGAATCTTGAGGTGAATTGCGTGCCTCTATCAGATACAATCTTCTTAGGCACACCATGCAGGCTCACTATTCTGGAAATATACAGGTCTGCTAACTGAGCTCCGGTATGAGTGGTCTTGACAGGAACAAAGTGGGCAACCTTGGTCAGTCGATCAACGATGACCCAGATGAATCATGGCCTCGGTTGGATCTTGGAAGTCCGGTAATAAAATCCATTCCAATCTCGTCCCACTTCCACTCGGGAATTTTCAAAGGTTGAAGCAATCCAGCGGGTCGCTGATGTTCAGCCTTGACTCGCTGACAGATATCACACTTGGCTACGAATGAACCAATCTCTCGCTTCATTCCATGCCACCAAAATCTTTCTCGAAGGTCTTGGTACATTTTGGTTCCGCCGGGGTGGATTGAATAAGGGGTCTCATGGGCCTCCTTCAGGATTAACTCCTTAAGTTCCGTGACATTGGGCACACAGATACGGTCATTGAATTTCAGCACTCCTTCAGCATCTTCGGTAAAACCGGGTGCTTTGCCGAGGGAAATTTTCTTCCTAATTCCCTCTATGCTTTCATGACCTTTCTGGGCTTCTTTGATTTGATCCATCAGGGTTGGGGTTAACTCTAAATTGGCGAGATAACCATGCTAACAAGCTCTAGTCCAAAATCTTGGAAGTCTTTGAACAAGGCTGGCTGTTCGGCTTGGATCAGGGCATTCAGGGTGCAAGGTTTGCGACTAAGGGCATCGGCAACTACATTAGCCTTTCCGGGGTGATAATGGATTCCAATATCATAATCCTTGATTAATTCCATCCATCTCCTCTGTCGCAGGTTCAGATCTTTCTGGGTGAAAATATACTTCAAGCTTTTGTGATCTGTATAGACCTCGCAGCGATGTCCCGCAAGATAGGGACGCCACTTCTTAAGAGCAAAGACACAGCAGCTAACTCCAAGTCATGGGTTGGGTAATTCTCTTCATGCGGTCGCAACTGCCGGGACAGGTACGACACAACTTTGCCTTCTTGCATCAGAACGCAACCAAGTCCGAGGCGTGATGCATCGCAATACACGTCGAAACTCTGGGTGACGTCTGGCATGATCAGGATTGGGGCTGAGGTTAGTTCTTCTTCAGTTCTTGGAAACTATCCTCACACTTCTGAGTCCATTCAAATTTCTTGTCCTTCTTCAACAGTTGGGTCAGAGGTTTGGCTATACTGGAAAATCCTTCGACGAACTTGCGGTAATAACCGGCAAGTCCGAGAAAGCTTCGGATTTCAAAAACATTGGTTGGGGATAACCAGTCAAGAATGGCTTGTATCTTCTCAGGGTCAACAGAAATTCCTCCAGCGGATACAATATGTCCAAGAAATGCCACTTCACTGAGCCAAAACTCACACTTGCTAAGTTTGGCATACAGCTGGTGCTCTTGGAGGGTCTCCAAAACTAGACGCAGGTGTTCAGCATGCTCTTCTTCGGTCTTGGAATAAATAAGGATGTCATCAAGGAAAACTACCACGAACTTGTCGAGGTACTCCATGAAAATCTTGTTCATGAGATTCATGAAATAGGCTGGGGCATTGGTCAGACCAAAAGACATCACGGTGTATTCAAACAACCGTAACGAGTGGTGAAGGCGGTCTTGGGAATATCTGTCTCTCTGATCTTCAACTGATGGTAACCTGTCCGAAGATCGATCTTTGAAAAGACTCGGGCTCC
This sequence comes from Poa pratensis, assembly GCA_947311845.1. Lineage (NCBI taxonomy): Eukaryota > Viridiplantae > Streptophyta > Magnoliopsida > Poales > Poaceae > Poa > Poa pratensis. The sequence continues at coordinate 68,449,464 of CAMZMU010000038.1, forward strand.
GTTCATTTGATCGAACAGATCCTCGATCTTGGGAAGAGGGTACTTATTTTTAATGGTCACGTCATTCAGCTTGCGATAATCCACACACAGGCGTGTGGTACCGTCTCTCTTGTCCACAAATAATGGGTGATCCCCATGGTGAAGCGCTTGGGCGGACAAGACCTTTGCTTAGCATATCAGCCAACTGCTTCTTCAACTCAACCAGTTCTTCCGGATTCATCCGATAAGGCTTTTGGGATATGGGGGATGTTCCTGGATAAGCTCAATTATGAACTCAATATCCCTATCTGGCGGCATACCAGGCAATTCTTCTGGGAAAACATCCTTGAACAGATGAACAACACGGATCTCATCTAGGGCGGGTCGAGCTATGCTCTCATGGCAGCCTGGGTGAGGTTGACTAGTTTTAGACACATACTCCACTTCTACTTCTTTGTCGGTGGTGATGGATACAGCTCTTCTGGCACAGTCAATTCGACCATGGTACTTGGCTAACCAATTCATACCGAGTATAACATCGATGCCTTGGGTTCCCAGAACAATTAAGTTAACTGGAAACTTCTCCTTTGATCTCAAGGGGTACATCGGAGCAAAACATCTGGTCTCTACGGTGGATTCTGGGATTTGGATGACCATGGGTTTGGGTAAGAGGCTCTTAACTAAACCTCCCTTAGCAACAAATTCTTGGGTAACAAATGAATGGGTAGCACCAGAATCAAACAGAACAGTTGCAGGTACTGAGTTGACAAGGAACGTACCCAGCACAACATCCGGAGCATCCTGAGCTTCTTCAGCATTGATGTGGTGCAGACGACCCTTGGCAACAGCAGCATTTCCGCGAGGTGCGGCATTCTTGCCATTTCCATTTCCATTGCGGCCTTGACCATTGTTCTGTGCCGGCGCATTGGGGCGCTGGACATTCCTCTTGGGATTGGGACATTCTTTGGAGTAGTGACCCTTGTTGCCGCATTCAAAGCAGATCACATTGGGATTGCGGGTGAAGTTGTTGAAGTTTCCTCCGGGACGGTTATTGTCATTGGGGCGGTTGAAGTTGTTTGGGCGGTTAGGGTAATTGGGCGTGGAGCTTGGGGTGGACGATAGGCAGGCCTGGTGTTCTGCTGAAAGATACGAGGTTTCTGGCTGCTCGAGCCTTCCTGAGCATTCATCCTCCTCTTGCGACCTTCATACATCGACTTGCGCTTGGTCTCCAGCTGGATGGCTTTGTCCACAAGTGACTCCAGATCACGGAAGTCATGGATAACCAAAGCACACTGAAGTTCATCATGAAGTCCACTCATGAAACGCTCCATCTTCTTCTCTTCCTTGTCGGTGTCATCAGGAGCATACCGAGATAAGTCGGTAAACTCCTCAAGATAACCGACCACATCTCTACTTCCCTGCCTCAGCTTGCGGAACTCATCCTTCTTCCTCTCAATAAGTCCACTGGGAATATGCTTCTTGCGGAACTTCTCCTGGAACTCAGCCCAGTTGATGACATGACCAGCTGGCTGGAGAGTCTTGGTAGTTTCCCACCAAGCTCTTGCAGGTCCAGCGAGATAGTGGGTTGCATACAGCACTTTCTCATTTTCTCCCACAGCAGCAACTTCAAGATTATTGCGATGGTGCGAAGCCAATCATCGGCTTCTAGTGGGTGAAGTCCCTTGGAGTAGGTGGGTGGGTTGGTCTTCTGAAAATCACCCAAGGTAGATCGCTGGTTTCCATCGCCATTGCCGTTACCACCATTGTTTTGTTGTTGTTGTTGTTGTTGTTGTTGTTGTAAGCGGCTGCGAGTTGTTGTAAGGCAGCGAGATGAGCTTGGCGCTCTTGCCGGGCATTTTCACGCTCCTCCATGATAAGTGCGAGAAGTTGGGTGGGGGTTGGGTCCGGTGGTGGTGGTGCTGATCCTGATCCTTCCGCATTGCTGCGACGGGGTGGCATCCTGAAGCACACCGGGTATAAGAGACAAGGCAAGAAAAGTTCGACTAAGGGAAAAGACGATCTCTCAAGTGGTTGATTAATCTAAGATTTATATGAAAATAGTTCACACAATTTAAACAAGACAAACATACTTATATTTCACAAACAATACATCAAGGAGTTCACAACAACATCAAGCTTACAACATAACATCTGGTTTCCAAAAGAACCACTGCTACTACTCGACTAGCTATAGGGGGTCAACCTAATCCTGCGGTAGTGATCAAGTCACTCGCCTACTGAGGTGGAACCTCCAGCTCTAACACGTCAGCATCTGACTGGTAGGCTGGCTCCTCGGGATCCTCCTCCTCGTCCTCGAGAACTGGCTCGAGTGGCTCCTCCTCCTCGTCAACTAACTCCTCATCATCCTCCTCCTCACAGTCCATCTCCTCCACGAAGTCATCATCGTCACTGAGGAAAGCGTCGTTCTCCTTGCGGAGATCCTCGCCCTCCTCCTCCATCTCGTCAGTATGGTGCTCAAGATCCTCAATCAGTCCATCCTGCTCTGCCACCTTCGTGCGGAGCTTCACGATAGTCTTCCTCAGCTGGGCCCTCTTCCTGAGAAGAGCAACCTTCTCCACCATCAGCTTCATCTCGTTCTCGCGAAGCTCAACGAGCGACTCGCGGTCGAAGTGGAGCTGAATCCTAGTGCGCAACAGATCATCCTGAGTGCACTGAAGTAAGATCTCCATGTCCATGATGTAGCTCCCAAACATCGGGTGGTAAGGTGAAGGAGTAGGGTGTCCATCACAGTTGCGCCTCCCGTAGAACCGGAAACGGGAGTCTACTAACTCCGCCTTGTGCTCCTCACAAAGTCGGGCTAGCATCCTCTGTGTAGCAGTACAGAGACCGTCAACCCAGGTGGCCTCCTTGGTGGTGAAGATGAGCGTCCTGGAATTGGGAGACTTGATGTTCCTGCGAACTGACGATCTGATGAGCCAGCTCAGCCTTCCAACACCGTGAACATCAATCTGAGCTCCCTCAAACTCTGGAGCGGGGCGACCTAACAGCTTGGTCAACTCGAACAAGTCCCTCTCAAACGTCAGCTTGCTGTCCTTCTCCAGCTGAACGAACTCGGTCCAGTGGAGTGCCATCTACAGTTTTTAAGCAAAATTTTAAGTTAGTTAGGTGACAAGTAATCAAAATTTTAATATAGTAGGGCAACAAGTGAGTCAAATTTTAAACTTAATGAGAGGTGTACAAAATTTTAGGGATACTAAGGAAAATGTAACATTTAATGAGAGTAAAATTTTGCATAAGTAAGAGGATTGGAGATAAGCAATTTTCGAAAATACTTCATTCCTTTCTTTTTAGAAACTCATCTTTTGTAACATTTGACAAACGACCATGCTAACTAAGGTTTCCTAAAGTCAGGATGGCTCTGATACCAAGTCTGTGGGGACCCCGGACTAGCTGTCCGAAATACCCGATTATGCTTAACACAACGATCCCGTGATCAGTCTGTCGTTGCACATAATCCGAATTGGATACCAAAGTTTACATCCATTACAGTACCGAATAAAAGTCTTACATAAATGGTCATTTAGACCAAGTTCTTACATAGGTGCCTTCATGGGCCAAACCAAATATATCAGCGGAAGCTACGGCGTATCGACATCATATTCTAACGATGACAACCCGACAGGCAGCTGACTTGTGGAGATCCTTAGTTGGCGTAGAAGTCGCCATATTCCTGCTCTGCGTAGTGTTCCTCCTCGTAGTCTGGCTAGGACAATAGCCAGGGACGAAACCAATATGAGTACATTTGAATGTACTCGCAAACTATCCCAACATGAGTATGCACCAGTTTTATTTTAGTTGACAACTTTTCTTATTTAAAACATCTCTATATCTTTATTGAAAAAGGTAAGAAGAGTTTTATAACTATCTTTAAAGAAGTCACCTTTTCATCTGTTTTTCCAAAACTCCTCCTTTTTCCGACCATAGCCCGTCATGGTCCACTTTCATCCAACCACCTCATACCGATCCGTTGGTATAGGTGTAGGAAACAATCTCCACTTCATTTTTCTTTTAAAAACTCAAAGCCTTTTTAAAACTTGCACAAGGTCTTAGGACAGTCTCCCAATTGTCCATATCCGAGGACTCGGCTATTCGAATAGTTTTAACACTCTGCAGAGGTAGCACGCTTTTAACCCACATCCATCCGGCAACTCATCGTGTCTGCCACGTCTCGCCATACCAGGTGTATGCGAAGTAAGCCGCCGGCCATAGCCTCTTATTTGCTCATGCTAGTATAGGATCCTTCCCATATGACACTTTCCATCGACACCCAGTCCGGTTTCCCGTCAGAAACCCTAAGTGTGAGGACTCATAGTTTTGTCCGGCGGTTTATGGTGGAACCTTCTATCCTCCCCACCAACTTGTGTGAGGACCCGGGTCAGGGGGTAGATCCTCGGACCATCCCCTCATGCATAACGGAGTCATCTCCGTCGATGAGGTATCCCATACTAATAAGAGCAAACTACATGACTACGCCTTTTCCCATATGTGGTAAATGTGGTCGCACAGGGTAGGATTGGTTTCCATAGTACTAGGACACTGTGCATTTTTCACAAACATCACCATTTTTCCACCTTTCCAACACAGCACCGACATCTCGGCGTTCCATAAACTCACAAGACATTTCAAAGGAGTTTTGAATAAACAACATTGTTTTCCCATCCTAAAGTTTTATATAAACTACTACATAGGGTGGCAAAATAATATCCATATATTTTTGAAATGGGTTTTGTAAATCTTGCTTTGAGAGTAAACATGTTATGAAAGTAGATGCATATGTTGGTAGTGCAAGCTCAGAGAATAGCTTGCCTTGCTTGGCAAAGTGATCTTGCTCTTGTTCTTCAAATTCAGCAAACTCTCCTTCCTCGATATATCCGACAACGTTCTCGTCTAATTAACAAACAAACAATGCAAACAATCACTAAGCTATACAAGCAATCACCTCAACATAACCATCATCAACATCACAATTAGCTACTGCACACATCAAACCACACAATTTGGTTTTCAAATAAATTGAATTAAACATTATTTAATTAAGTCCAAATTATGGCAGAAACTAGTTATTCATGTTTAATTCCACAACTTGAGTTCTGTTGGTCACAAAAATACAAACTAAAATTCTATGGAAAGCCACTGATGTGTAGAATACAACCCAATTTGAATTGGATCATTTGGAGTTACCAAACTCCCTACACATTGGATTGAATCCAGTAGCTTAATAATCAAGTTTTAGCTACCATTAAATTATATTGTTCCAAAAATTAAACCCTTTTAGGGGTAACTAAACATGGCTATATGTGAGCTAACAAAATTGGTCCTAACTCATTTGGATCAACCAATAAACATATTTGTCTGTTTTAGTCCAGAAGGGTTTATTTAAAGTCACAATTAATACTGCTTAATTAATTCTACCAAAATTAGGGGAGCTAACACAAGGCAGTACTAAGCTAGCAAAATTGGTTTGGAATTATTTGGACTAACAGAGTATCAGAAACAAACAAGTTTAGATTTTAAACCTTCTGTGGCATTTTCAATAATACTTTTTAACTATTTAATTAAATGACATGAGACCAATTGTGTTGGTTAAACAATTTCATAAGCTTTCCAGAACATTTGAGTTTGATTTATTTGGATTCCTAAATCTCGAGATATTTAATTTCAAAGTTGACATCAGTACTGAGAATTTCAGAGAATTTAAATTAGAAAAATCCACTGTTGTGGATAATGTTGAAATCCCTGACGGGTGGGTCCTACCCGTCAGTGACTCAGCGAAACGGTACGCGTGCGAGGGAAAAGATTAAAATTATGACAGTGGGACCCACATGGCAGTCTAACTTAATACGAAGCGGTACGTGGCCGTAGATCTTCGATCCAACGGCTCACGGAGGTCGCCATCGGCGACGACCTAAAACGAGCGGCGCTGCCGCGCCGGCGACGGCGAGGTGGACGGAAAACTCACCTAGAGGGCACGGCAGACGGCGGCGATGACGTGAATCGACGGCGGAGGCTCGGGTAAGGTTGTGGCGCGAGTTGTGCTTGCTGGGACGGAGTGTAGCGGTGACGGCGTGGTCTGCAACTTCCACGGCCACGGGCACGAGCTCCGGCGATGATCCCACGGCGAATCTGGACACAACCAGAGGGAAAAAGGGCGCGGTGAGTGCGGTGAAGCAGAGAGAAGCTAGTGCAGGCCAGAGAGGGAAGAATGGGGCAGTGTGGCGTCGTGGCCACGACGGACCTCGACGGCGGCAGTGGCTACGGCACAGCACGCCCTCCTGGCGGTGCACGGCGAATTGAGAGGGGTCAGTGAGGGAGTGGGGTGGTGTGGTGTTCGCAGAGGGTGCGGGGGTGGCTTTATAGCGCGGGATGCGGCGTACGGTGGACGGAGTGCACGGCGACGTCCACGGCGACACGGCGGAGATATTTCTCCCCAATCCGACGCGGCGGTGCGAGGGACGTGGAGACGAGGCGTTCACCGGGGTCCGGACGTGTTCTAGAAGCGTCTAGAGGAGCTGGGCGTGTCGAGGCGCAGAGGGCTGGGCCAATTTGGCCGGCGACGCCGCGGATGCCACGGCGATGCATCGGGGCAGAGGGCGGCGTAATGGCGCGGGGAGGGGCTCGAGTTTTCTCTCCTGCACGCAGAGACAGCAGAGGCTCCGGGCGCGCGCGCAGGGGGGGCCTGGGCGGCTCGGAAACGGCGACGACGGTGGTGGCGACACGGCGGCACGTCGGGGCGAGGGAGAGAGGTAGGGGATGACATTTTTGCAGAAAACCCCCTGCCTCCTCTCTGCCTCTTTTTTTTCTGTTTTAGTCCTTCTGTTAAATCCAGAAGGTTTTCTAGGATTTAATTAGGGTATTTAAACATTTTAGAAAAATTTGCAAAAATTTGTGGGGCCTTCCCATAATGTACAGAAGCTCCACAAAAATTGGCATAAAATAATAAAATGTTTTGAAACATTTTCTTTTATAGTACTTTGTTTATGTTATTTGAATTTATTTCAATTTGTTTTCATTTTAGAATTTCAAAACTAGTTCAAAAATAATATTTGAGAGGGGAAAGTGGTAGGAACAAAATGGGGAGTGTTTACATTACAACTCCACTGACTTTGGTTTGAAAATAATTGAGTTTGTCACTTGGAGATTTTCATGTGACAACTTGTCACTTTTATTTTTCTTGCTTTGATTTTATATTTTGTTTTCTTTCTTCTTACTAGTGTTCACTAGTGCAAACACCCACACAAACAGCAAGAACAACATCTCAAGTAACAAAAGCAATTAACATACAATAAACAACAAAAGTTTTTGTTGGCTCTCATTTTTGGAATATAATCCTGATAATAATTTTGGGATGTTACACTACGAGAATGAACTTAGTTTCTTAGAGATTGAATAAAGGTGTTGAGGAAACTATATTGCAAACAAACATTGCACTTATCAATCATTTCCATTGATTGTGTTGAAATGGAAATTGAAGTCATAATATAAATCCCTGTATGTACGCTATGTAAGTCATGTTAATAAATAAAATTCCCTATATATGGGTACACAAGTAGGCTATGTTTAGACACGCTTGTGTACCCGTTGGATAGCATGCATAAAAACTAAATCAAATGCTAGTGACCTTGAAACAAAGCCAGTAACATCCAATCAAAAAAAATAGTAGATATTTTAAAAATAACTATCATTGCGTGAAGGGTTTTACTTATATGATGTAATTACTCAATAGGTTATCTAAACAAAAGTTTGACGCCAAAACTGCTAACCTCAACCTACCTGAACAACAATAGCAAGAAATGAGATATGCTTGCTAATCATGTTAATAAATCCTGCTCGGATGTATTAAACAAATGAGTTAACTATCCCATTCCCTTAATACTATCAGCCATGACCATGATATGCTCGGGCGAACAAATGAGGCATCGGCGTTGCCTTTGTAGGGGATCAGCTAAGCAAACAAATGAGTTATGCTCGGGCGAGGCGTCGGTCCCTTCGTGAGGGCATGCTGCCGCATTGGTTATTCAACAGCTACCAACAATTTGGATTGATCTGGTCACAGTCCTATCAGCCATGACCATGATATGCATATGTTCGACAAGCGAAAGAGTGGTTATTCCTCGGATAATAAAATACCGGAACCAAAAACAACCATTAGTGAGTTAAGAACTTTCCCTGAGTGTAGTAGAGGGGAGGTCGGTTTTAGTTACCACTAGCAAAACATTTTGGATAATACGCATATATATAGTTAAGTTGCTAGAAATATTACACTGTAAATAAAGTACCTGCTCATGTACTTCTGAATTAACATGGTTGTCACAACGTCTACCAGCAAAGTACACATCACCGCCAGTAAATTGTTTGCTTAGTGTAATTTCAGAATCATCCACATGCATACCTGTAAACATGCAGCTATTATTGATTGGGAAAATAGCATTATGGTTTAACAATTGAAATAGCAAAGAAAAATACTATCTTAGAAGATAACACAATCAAAAGGATCCATTTGGACAGAAAATGTTAGTGTATCATGCATATAATTTAAAAAATGCAAGTAGCTCGTATGAAATGTCTTTGAGTGAGACAAACTAACATATCACTCTATTCGGAAAAAGTCGTTGATCATAAAAGGAACACATATATATTAATGATAATATATACATGAAAAAAATTAACATTGCATGGATATATAGTATATATAGCTAGTTATTTTTCTTATACTACAATGGGTACTTGGCAAAAAATAGAGAAAGAAGGTTTTGTGCTTGTTGCTTGCTAATTTGTAGTAGCATATAGTACCTAAGCCACAGTCATATTCACCATACAAGCCACGGTCATATCCACCATACGAGCCACGGTCATATCCACCATACGAAACAACATAAGAATGTTGCGAGTCCAAACATCCACCCCCAACTTCAGGGAATAGAACTGTAGAAAACATGAAAAACAATTCCTTCAAAATGTAAATTTATTAGGAGCGTAAACATCACTAGGAAATTCTAGTCTATGTGTGACTCTTTCGCCCTTTAAAATGTCATTAATTGGCTTTGCTAGCAAGATATCACCTTTGGAAATTGGTGAGATAAATTGCTTCATGAGTTCATCCAGCATCCCTTTCATTCCAATATCAGAAATAGAAATTCCACTGCCAGGCTTGTCCAGGGTATTTGGATCATATATCTTTTGTTTTTCTCTACGTGCCCAGTTTTGAAAATTTTCAACCTGTAAGTACAAAAAATGGATTTAGTCAGTTTAAGTCAAATGCGCAAATGCGAAGCGGTATATATAAAAACATGAAAACCATTGTAAATTTACTTTAAAACAATTTGAGAAAGAACAATAACATAATCTAGGTCATGTGTACCTCGTTCATGAGCATTTTGCAGAATGCTGGCCGCAACATTGGAAATGTGAACACTTTAGGTGCCGGCTCGTTGATGATATCATAGAAACTTTGTATTGTGTTTTGACGAATGGCTCGGAGAAACGAAGGCAAGAAGAAAGCTTTAGGATTCATTCGGTACAGTTGGGGATGTAGAGGCTGCAGAATTTTCAATGGGTAAATCGTGTATATAATTGTGCATAAAAAAGAAAGATGGTGCATCTGGACCAGCGTGGGCTTATGGATGCCGGATGTACCCGTATACTCACGATGGTGCGGGTTATCTTCAGCCGGAGTGGATGGTTTCAGCCTAGACGTCTAGATGCTTAATAATATTTTGTTTGAGTGGCTGATCTTTGTAGCCACCTTAAGTGACTCATGAATTGTGAACTTGTTTCTTTGGATGGTTAAATATTTGCGGTGGGCTGTGTGCATCTTTTGGATGCAGAGGCCGGGGATCCGCACCCCTTTATCTAAAAATCTGTAGCAGACATCAAAGATAATGTTAAATAAACATAGAAGTAAATGTCTAAGAAAATAAAAAGTTAACACATAGATTCACCTTTGAGCATAGTTTTACATACATCTAGGGACATATGAAGCTTAAGGGGCGACATATGAAGTTTATGATATATCGCCTTTTGAGTCATGAAAAATACAATATAAACCAGCAAGTAGAGCCATGGTCAAAAACTGGGAGTACTGCGTATATATGCGCAAGCTAGCTTGGTGCATCTGAGAAAACGCCCAATTGAAACCTAAGCAGCACCGGAACTCAAGCGTGCGCTCATTTGAGCTTCCGGACTAGTATGCATATATGGATAGCATGAAAAAGGAACTGTAAGACACAACCATCTGGTCGAGTCAAGTGTACTAAACCACAGAACTTGTCAACATGAAAGCTTTTTTTCTCCAATATGCATTACAAATAATCCCTTCGCTGATTTTAGTTTTTTCTTAGGGAACAGAATGATACACAGTTCTTTATTTTTGTTTGAAGCAAAAGCCAAAAGGCCAATGATCATGTATCCGTTAGATTAATTGTAGATCTGTAGCTACTTACGCGGTTACGCCTGCAAAAGTCCTCATACAAACAGGGGGGATACATCGAAAATAAACAAAAACAAAAGTGCAGAACACCTCCATCCTATATACATCCGCAATTCAAACGCAAACCTTATATTTTGAACAGATCCTCTGCCTGTACTGTATGTAGCTCTTCATCTGCGTTGAATCTCCAAACCAGTTAATTTCAAGCGTAAGTGCATAAGGAGTCTACTAGAACAAGCGGAGGTTCTGCATCCGACTGGAAGATATACACGTAAAGACTTACTCTCTCCGTTCTAATTTAATTGACTTGCTATACACCACATGTGGATGTATCTAGACATGTTACATGCCTAGATACATCCACTAAATTGGAACGTAAGGAGTACATGGGCAAACTTGTCCCGCGAGGGGATGTTGCCGGCGAGGATGCGCTGCATGACCGCCAGCTTCTCGGTGCGGGGAGCGCCCCGGAGCGCCGCCGGCAGATGGCGCTCCATGCCCTCGTATATCCATTTTGGCTCGCTCGCGTCGACCAGGTCAGAGTAGTCCTCCGTCAGGTTATCCTGGTCAGGGAAATGATGAAGCCGCGGCAGTGGAGCTTGCTTCTCCTCCGGCACCGGCTGCGGCTCAGGCTCAGGCTGCGCCACGTAACGTCGGGGTATGCTCAGTTTCCGGCGCCTCGACGACATGGTCGCGATCTAGGGTTTTCGTGCAGCGGCGGCGCAGAGGGGCTGGTGGAGGTGGGGAGGGAGGAGCCGCAGCGCGTGTGTGAAATGTGAGCGATGGCACGGCAGCGTGATCAGTTTTGGAACGTAGCTGTGGTGAGGTGCGGCATGCAGATGCAGCTGTGGAGAGGAGCGTCGTGGGTTGGGGTCAGGCCCGGGCCCGGGCCCACAGTGGTGCCAACTGTGCGGCCCGCACAGGGCCCATGAATTTTGGGGGCCCCAAACTTTTTATATACCTATATATATTTGTATAGAAATTGGGCTGTATTGTGAACTCTGGGCAGGCCCCGCTGGCGCGTCGCCTTGTCCATTTCGCGCGTGCGATAGGAAGCAGAACAGGCCCGCTGGCCGCTGGCGCGTCCGTCTCTGGCAGTCGCTGCTGCTCTGTCGCGTGGGCTCGTGGGTGAGCTGAATACAAAACGGAATCGACGCATCGTGTATCGATCAATCTGCTTGTCGACGCATGCACGGACGCACGAAGCTAGCTGCCTAGCTCCGATTCTACGAACAGACACGCATCCAGCCGGCAGCCATCCACAGACCACAGCTCTGCATGCACCGATCGCATCCAGCCAGCAGCCATCCACAGCTCCGCTGCGCCGGCGACGGGACGCATCGATCGATCGCATCCAGCCATCCATGCCCCCCTGCGCCGGCCGGCCGACGACGGGCAACACCGGAGGTATCCTCTGTTTCTGATCGCATCTACAGTTTCGCACTTGACATTTCAATTTTAGTTTATTCATCTCTTGTAAGTGTTTCAATATACAGATTTGAGCCATGGGGAAACATCAGTCAGGTTAAGAGAAAAGAAAAGGAATAAAATTTAATTAAATCTCAAAAAAGTGATATGGACAAGTTTATTAGAAAAGAATCACAAGTGTCATCAGGTAATCAGTCTGTTGATCTTTCTACCATTTTGCAATTTTTCCTTACAATCATTCTAGAGATGGCCAAACATAGACATATAATATTGAGGTATAAGAAGATCATATTGATGTTAACTTAAATAATTCTCCTTGTGCGGATGTTAATGATTTTTTTGCATCTGATATATTTGATTCAAGAAACTGGAATTTTCTTGATTCTAAACAAATTGATATTTTAACAAAAAGTTCCAAAAAGAGACTTATCAATAAAAAAAGTCCTAAGGATATATACATTATAATTATTTATTAGTGCAATTTTTCGTGTGAGATAGGGTCCCGTTTTAGATTTTGGCACAGGGCCCCGAATTTTGCCGGCCCGGCCCTGGTTGGGGTGACGCGGAGGAGGCGCGCAGCGGAGGACACGCGTCACTAGCTGTGAGGGACATTTTGCTGTCAACGTGGATACTTGTGTAATGCTCCTACTGGAATGAGGAAAATATGCAAGGCGTTCAATTTATTGACGAAAAGGCCCGACAGACACAGGTAAGCGACCTTGACATGGTCTTAAAAAGGACCAAAATTAAACAAATTGTTGCGTACGGAATGCCATCTCATACGGCGCGCCAAGACTGACAACATCCACCTCCCGCATTTTTTCTCGCTCTAGGGTTCTCATGCAGCGAGAACCACGTGTCGTGCTTGCCTTTCGCCTCTTGTCGAGTACTCTACATACCGGCTTCTACCGACAGTTTTGTTGTTTTGGAAGAAGCCGACAAATCATCATGTATGGAACGTCATCAAAAACTGACAACATAGAACACCAAAACCATCGTACCTACTCCCTCCGTACCAAAATAAGTGTCTCAAGTTTGTCCAAAACTGGATGTATGTAAACATGTTTCATGTCTAAATACATCCACTTTTGGGCAAACTTGAGACAGTTATTTTGGGACGGAGGGAGTACATTATTGCATATTTTGCTTGTTTGAGGTTTAATACGAGGGCTATGAGTGGCCTCGTAGCCGTGTGCTTGCCCTATGTGCGTCTCGTTGATCCTGACACCTTGTACCCACACTTTTGCAACATGAGGTTAGCTCACGGAATACCACTATTGACGTCAAACCAGGGGCGGACCTAGCCGCCCGGGCTTGCCGACGGCGCAAAGCTTCCATTTTATGATCTTCTATAGCGATTTTGTCCAAAAATTTGACGTCTTTAGCTTGATTGTCCGGGCTTCCAAAAGTTTCTAGGTCCGCCACTGCTTCAAACCCATTTCATGATGAGGTACCACGCATGTCAGGAAAATCTATTCTCTAGGGATTAAGTGCGTCGTGAACATCTCAATCATGTTATTGCACGAAGTGCATGGGCGTTAATCAATGTTATCATAAGCAAAAGCAACTAGACAAAGAAAAACCATAGACCAATAGTGCTTAGGATCCCGAATCCAGTGGTATATAGACAAATTATTTCTCACATGAAATAGGAATGACATCGCGTGAAGCATTGGCTGTTATGGATCAATGTATTCCAGTAATTGCGGAGCTTGGGCTCATACTTTTAGAAGGGGCCAAAAAGTCTAATGTACATCTGAGGGGGCTAGTTTCAAGTATTGGGCCATATATGGTCTAAATTTATGTTATGCATACACCACTATGATGTTCTTTTCTTTACAAGTCCGGTGTTGGGTAAATTGGATACACTAGCACAAATTTGAATTTTCTAACAAATAAACGAGATCATGTTAATGTTATAATTCACTTGATTACCAGTAGACGCGCACACTTAGAGAGGAATCCATATGTAGTTGTACTACTTCTCCTGTTCATGGATCCCTCGCATAGTTTGTTCAATCAACGTCCGAGCAAGGCCCCCAAAGTATCCACAGATACATGGAGCAAGTTGTGTCATCGATTGCTGGATCTGATCTGACAACACAACTTTGGCGTGAATTAAAGTGGGTGACAAGGTCTCTATAACCCTACATCAATCAACACTTAATCATGTTCACATCTCTGACTTATATAGATGCCCTGGTATGGGCACCCGAAACTCGTGTCCCAGTAGAACTCCATACTCGTCTTCACCCATATCCGATATAAGTCAGTTCAGGCACCTTGAGTGTTCGACCCTATAGTTTCTCATCCACGTGGACACGACTCAAGTAGCCAGATTACCTACTCAAAATACTCGATTCGTGTCTTGGGTTACAAGTACTCCTACTCGAACCACGAGTTCTTGTACTCACCTGTTAACTCACAGTTGTCAACCCGTCACTAGCGAAATGTGCCGACTCCCAAGTGCTCCTAAATATAATTTTGCATCGCAAAATATATTGGTCAAGCCTAAAGAAACTACTCGTCATCCTTATTACGATGGCTTGACCGTTCTTCTATAACTTGCAACGCAGATTTCTTAGTCGGGTTAATACATACCCTTAACCGCATGGTAATGTAGATCTGAATTTGATCACTTGACAGAGTCTAGGGCCAAGAGATATAGTCGGTAGCTTGCCAAGTACGAAGTTCCTGCTGTGACAAGTGATACGTAGATTAAGTATCTATGCCTTTTGGAGTTTATTATATTAATGTCCATGTTATTTGCTATGAATATTATGTTTTCTTTAATGTTCTTAATTCTCATGAAGTCCCATTATTTTCTTGTTTAATGTTGGGAGGCAGGAATCCCATATTTTCCATTTTTCATGTTTTAGGAACCTTCTGTGATCATATCTTCAGAAGACGAAGAATACCAGCCGAAGACGGACCGACAAAAATGATGTGTGGGGTGGGGCCCAGGTCGCACCTTCCCATGTGCGCCATGGCGGGTCTTGATCCCTACAATCGTCTGATTGTCTTCATTCTTGCATGTTGGCTCCGTCTTGACCTACAAATATCTATATAGAAACCCTCTTGTGGTTTACATGTGACAAAGAGGGATACAAGGCGAAAAACAGAAAAAGGAAAAAGAAAAAAAAAGGCCGCATGTGGAGAAGATTGGATGGGGAAACTCGGCTGGAACATCTCCCAGTTGCATCTCCGACCTCTACAACAACTTCTCTGCTTCCTCCATGATAAATAAAGAGTGGTCCGCCCCGAATTATTGGTTCATGGCTGTAACTTGATCATATCTCTCTATGCACTTTCATTGTTTTAGAACCTACATGATTATGATCATATTTTTGTATCCTCAATGGTGAATCTTTGTTATATGAGAAGAATTATTCAGATGCAACTTGTTCATTTTTTTTGTTGTATTTTTGTATGCGTATTATTATCCCGTTCGTGTATGTTAGTTCTAATAAAATTAGTATCCTAGGACATTTTTCGGCGAACCTATGTTTTCCATGGAGTAGAATTTGTACTGTTATTCTAATCCAGTGATGAAGTGGAATTTGTGTAGATGCATATCATTACCCCGTTCTTCTATGTTGTCTGTGAGGACATGAGTCACTAGATGCGGGTGACACTTACCTGATGTGAGGACAAGTGAATACTTGTGTAATAAGCTGACTTGGGGAGAAATATACAAGACATTCTATTTGTTGTTGAAGAAGTCCAAATTCTAAAAGACTCCTCCAAAGAGTTGCATGACACGATACACATTAGCAAATCCAGCTTGGGAACACTCTCAACATCCACCTTCCTGTAAACTTTTCTCCCTCTAGGTTTATCGTGTAATGAGAACCACGTGATATACGCTTGACTTGCGGCTCTTTTCGAGTAATCTGGATACCCACTTGTACCAACACTTTTGGCAACGTTGGGCTAGTTTTGAAGCTGACAAATCGTTATGTATGGCAAGCTATCAGAAGTTGACAAACAGAGAACCAAACCAGAAGCATCTACATTCTTGCATAGTTCGCTTGTTCCAGGTTTCTACAGGAGGACCATGAGTGTCCCAACAACCATGTGTTTTCCTTTTGTGTGTCTCATTGATTCTACCCACGCTTTGACAGTATGAGGCTAGCTACCGAGCGGAACACTCGTCACTTTGCAACTGCGACATGAGGAGGCAACACACCTCTCGGGCAAAACAACACTCTAAGAATTAGGTGCATCATGGACATATCGTGTTGTGTCTTTCAGTGAGACTGGCATGTAATATACATTGTATCTGAGACTAACAAGTGAAATATCTTGTTGTCTCCTGGAATGGGTATGTTCAACTCAGGTTTGCAAACAAGATTCCAGACCATGGGGTGACATCTCGATGTTCATGACTTGTGAAAACATGCACATTCGTCCACTAGTCGAAAGGTAGGTGTCTCCATACATTAACTAGAGACAACTAGAATTATCATCATGCAAGAAATAGTATCACAAAGAAGTCACAAACTTATCGATATATATCAAGACGATATCAGTTTAATAACTCATGATACATAAGGAATAAAATCATCTCCATGATTTCCTTTAGAGCATATTTCGAACATTGTCCCCCATAGTAACCGCATGTAAGTTCTACCCATGTTCATCACATATGGCATGCACGGAAGAAATTTATGCGTGACCTCGAACTTGCATTATATCTGACACATGGAGGTACAGGCAGAAGCCTGCATCTCTAGTTTTTGTAGTGTACTAACCTCACTTGATCTTTGTTGTAAGCCTATATTTGACTTGTATATATCCCGTATATTGCTTGTTTTATTTTCTTATTGATAGGTCTCTTTACAACCAAGATGTACATCTTAGTGCACAATGTGCATTAAGTGGTTAGTTTCTCATTCTAACTAATACCGTGTACATAAACGATCCTGTAGGACCCTATATGCAACCACATACAGATAGAGCATCATAATGGGAAAATACCACATGAAATTTTTGGGTAGTTTTCCAATACCCCGGCTACTAAGCTCATATAGTTCTTCTTTGCGCAATTTATATCCTTTTCCCGTATACTATATTCTCTTATTGATCGGATATCTACCTCAATACAGAACAATAGACACCCCTCATACTGAAAGGCGATACATAAAGGAGAAAATAGTAACGCATTATTATAAACATTGGCATGTTGAACAATCAATCCTGGAGTGTCAACACCACACTTTACCCACGGGTATAAAACTTTACCCGTGCCATACCCATTGGGTATTCAACAGGTAGATCAAATAATACACAAGTTATTCACAATTTTACATTTATCGATAGCACATTTGACCAAAAAAAGCATTTATCTCAGCCCAATAACAGATAGATGACTACATGACAATCATCTCAACTCAATAATAGACTGCATATGTCGGAACTCTATGGTTAAATCCACATGTCTATATAATGGGTATGGTATGGGTATACCCACAAGTACAAGGCTATACACGTGTCCTACCCACGACTTAACGGGTAGGGTATGTGTATTACCCATGGGTATAAATTTGTGGTCATACCCTGCCCATGCGGGTACCGTACCAGAGGGTAAAATTGCCATCCTTATTCTCAAACCATGGAATTAGGTGACTCTGGAGTCGAAATTCTGTCGATGAATGGTGGATGGCTGTCCAAGATGAATATGCTCATGGGAGGATAAGATTCATATATGGATGCGAAAATGTTGCTATCTTTAGCATGGTATGCTTGAGTTGATGCCGATTAACAGCAACAGAACTAGATCAATGAGCATAGTGTTCAATGTGCTCTAGGCAGTTTTACGTCAACGAAGTCCACAACAAATTGCGCTCGTTGTCTTTGTGTTTCTTATGATCACACACTCGAACAAGATATATTAACTATATTCACCCTTTTCGCGACTTTTTCTTTCTCGTTGTAAAACTTAATTCCCATATTTTTTTTGTCACTGGACTGTCATGTATCATTTCACTCGCTGGTTTTATCGGTCGTGCTTATTACATTTTAGTGTTTTTTTTTCTTTTAAGCAAGGCAAGTTGATTTTTGCATCCACTAGTACAAAACATCAAATGGTAGACGGGACCTAGAGCCGGTTGAACCAAAACAAAATTTCATCTGCTTGGGACATAGTATCTCCTCAAGCGGTTCTATTATATGGACGCCTCTAATATAATCTGAGACGTCTAATTTTGCTCGCCGTCTCCCATACAAAATTATTAGAGACGGCTAGAAAACTTGACCGCTTGTAGAAACCAGTAGAGACGGCTGGGAAATGTCGCCGTCTGGGAAATAGCTCTCGTGCGCAGAATGAAAGAAAATTTTGACTGAAAACAGAGTGTGCGCGAACAATTGAACAAAATCATGGACAGAGACAGAGTGCGCGCCAAAACATGAACAAAATCATGAACAGAGAAATTAGAATTAAACAGATCGATATTCAATCAGAGTTCATAACTTACTATATATTATAATTAGTAGCAAAATACAGTGAAGTTGGTATCAAATTTTCACCGCACCGACTGCCGGCCAAATCCTCGAACGATTGGATCGATCTTAGCTAGTGCTAATTAATACGATCGATCGTCTATCTTACCAAAATATGTACCACGCGCCCCTGCACAAGTCACGCGCGAATATGTGATCGATCAATGGCTGATCGATCGATCCCGGCCCCCAGCCACGGATCGATCAAAGCTAGCTATCCTAGCGAAATGTACTAGCCAGATCTCGAGCTCTAATATAATACTAGTTATCAAGCTTACCTACTACTGGATCGACCGCTCAACGATCGATCGGTCTAAACGAAAGGGCTGGGCAGGAAGATCTAGTCATCTTCCTCGATTGAGGATTCACACACGCCCTCCTCATGGTCGGGCATGTCCTCATCCGAGTCGGGCATGTAGTCTTCATAGAAGGCCGCCGGCATGCCCTCGTGGTCGTCGTCGTCCTCTCCCGCATCGGCGTCCGGCATGTCCTCGTCGGAGTCGCCCCTCGCCGCCCTTTTCCTCGCCCGCGCGCGCCATGGCTGCGGCCTCCATGATGTCGCGGTTCTGCTCCACAAGGGCGGGGTCGGCCCTCATCTGCCCGATGAGTGCGGCGTCCACGCGCTCGGCCTGGATTTGCTGCCAGGCCGCGTGGTTCTCTGCCTTGACGGCCTCCAGACGGGCGAGCACCCTGGGCGCCAGCGCGTCGCCGCCATCGGCCCGGCCCTCGCCCTCGCCGCCATTGCCCACCGCCGAGGCCTGGCTCTCCAGCACGACCTGGCCGCCATTGCCCGCCGCCGAAGCCTGGCTCTCCACCATGCGCGCGCCACCATCTGTCGCCGCCGCGGCCACCAGGCGCACCGGCATGCCTTTGCGGCCAGCGCGGACCACCAAGAACCCCACCACGGCGTCCGCCACGGCCTTTTCTATGGTGAAGACCAGCATAATATAGCTGGTGGGCGGGCGCACCTCCCCCACAGCCTCCGCCATGGCCGTCGCCAATGTATCCGTCGCATCTGGGATGTTGGCCGCCGCGCGCATCTCAGCCGCAATGGTGGCGTAGCGCTCGCGCGTGAGCTTCGAGTGGGTCGTGGCCAAGCGGCGAGGCATGATGCGCGCGGCGGCGGATCTTGGATTGGCCGGCGAGAGGCAGATGGATGGAGGCGGCTAGGGTTTGCTCTAGGTGAAGGGGAATCTCGGAGGGAATGGATTTCTACCGTCCGGCTCCGCAGTTTATAAAGCTCACAAGTCCGGAGGAGAATCTCGGGAGCTGCGCCGGCCGACCACGGTTCCGGTGGGACCCGGAGGTCATTTGCATTTATCCGGAGGTTCAGACACTGCGGCGTTCACACTAGAAAAAATGTGGTCAAAACATGCGCAGGGAGACATCCATGTGGTCTGGTCATCCATTTCTAATAGTCCGGAGGGTACGGACATTTAAATGTATCGAAAGATCAAGTTTTGATATATATTGGTATATTTGCAATATACGTGATAAATTTTGAGCTATATTTATGCATCTGTATTGTCTATTCATCGGTATATGGCGCAAATATTGCGCGAAATCCATATGTTTGCTAATTTAATATCCGGAGGGTCCGGCTATGATCCATGCATATGTTTACTAATTTAATTACCGAAGAACTATTTCTTCTACATTGAATGGTAATGGATGAATAATCCGTATAATGGTAACTCTATGAGCACACTATCCGAAATCATTAAAATTGCTCATATTTTGTGAAAAGTTCTTTCATAGGTTTGAAGTACTGCATCCGTTCCATAATGTAAGATGTTTAAGGTTTACACACATGCATGTATACATTCATAATAAAAAGAATGTACACATACACTAAAAAGTGTCTACATGTCATACATGTATATGAATGTGAATGTGGAAAAGGGCTAAAACATCTTATATTGTGGAATGGAGGGAAATACAGCCGTAAAGAAGAACACATCATCGTACAAACCGGCCTTTTCCATGTAAGTTAGCTGCAAGTTTTCTACAACATGATAAATTATTTTAGGTATATGAACTATTTCTTCGTCTACAACTCAGTGTAACATTGATTAGGATATGCATAAATCATTTATCTTCACTTTTGTTTGAATGTTTTGTAAGTATTTTGGATTTTGATAAATCTCGGAGTGAACAAACATATCCGGATGGTACGGACTGTGAATAACTGGCGGCAAAGTGAAAAATTTCGGGTTCCAAATCGCGAGAGGGTGAAATTTTCCCTTTTGCTGTCAGGCCACAAATCGAAATCTCGCCCACCTCCCCACCAAACCCTCGCCCGCCTCCCCGCCGCCACCCCCCTCACTCCTCGCCTTCCCCGCCGCCGTTCCCTGCCGCCGTTCCCGTCACCCCCTCACTCCCGCCTCCCCGCCGCGTTCCCCTCATCCCCTCACTCGCCACCGTTCCCCTCGCTCCCCGCCTCTCCGCTGCCGTTTCCATTAAGATGCGACTGTCCGCCTCTGTTCCTCGCTGCTGCGCTGCCCGCAGCCGTTCCCCGTCGATGCGTCGGTCCGCCGCCGCCCCCCGACGCTGCGCCTTCCTGCTGCCGTACGTGACTCTACCCCTCCGAACCGGCCCGTCCCCATAGTACATCTTGCCTCGCCATGCAGCAGCTAACTCCTTGGTTTGCTGCATGTTCTAACCCTAGTTTTCAATTTATTTTAGAAATTGTGTTGCGCTTTTTTAGGAATTTGTGCAACATGTTGTCTAGTTTTAATTAGTTCTCAATTAGATAGCTTCTTGGTTTACATATCATGTATTACGAATTTGTGATGCCACATTTGTATGACTTAAACTCATATATTTATTTGAAAACTGGCTAGCTTGAATTGCTATGATATAGGAATTCGTTATGCACATGTTAACTTAATTAATTAACAGGAAATGACATGCCGTTGTGCGAGCATGACTGCTCTAGCCTCCTCAGTGGAGCCAATTTTAGTGTTCAGCTGCAACCTGAGAGTCGTCACAGCAAGTCATTCGTAAGTAGGACGACAACTTCTAATATTTTTTAACGTGTTTCTGTTGCATCGTAATGTATAATACGCTTATCATGTTTCTGTTGCACAGGTACTACCGTGCAACGGTCGGGAAGCGTTCAACCGGGTAGTAGGCGACACTATGTTGTTTCATGCTCTTGAGAAAACATACACCATTTATGTGACCAAAGGACGGAGGACGACCCGCTTGCACGGCTTAGGATGGGAACAGTTCGTCCAGAACACCAATCATGTTCACAAGGGAGTAGTGCTGCTTGTTTTTACTATTGCAAGACCAAATCTCAGGATCTCTGTTGCCTTTATGGAATATGCCAACAATGAAGAGCACCATGAGGAGGATTATGAAAGTCTTGCCTATTGTTCTGAGAGTTCTGTTGAGAGTGACGAAGAGGTCAGTTGTTACATAGTTTCCCGAAGAATTCATCTGAAGACAGATGAAAACGACCGCCTGGTTCAGCTTCTCCCCGTGACAGTCGATGTTGGTGTTCCTTTTGTGACCCGTTTGACGACCACAAATTTGAAGAGACATGATATGGTATATATGTGCCTCTCTTTGCAAAGTTAAATTCAAGAAAAACAGCCTTTTACCTCTTTACCCGGTATATATGCCTCTTTCCTAAGTTAGTAATATACTCTATGTGTTGTCCTTTATGCGCAGGAACTACCTAAGATCATAGTACAAGACGCTGGCCTACCAACTCATGGCAAAGCTGGACTACGACTTGGAGCAGCTGGGGCCGTCACATGATGGCCGCATTGAGTTCGACAAGCTGGGTGGAAGAATTTAATTGAAGGCAAGCATTTTAAGATCAATGAACTTGTTTTGATCATTACGAGGAACACCAATCACCTAAACTTGGATGACATGATTGACAAATTTGAAGAGACATGATATGGTAATTATTATATTTTAATTTGCTTCACTAAGTTGGACCCCCCGGATATATTCCCGGAGGAAACGAATATTACGCCTGGAGGGATATGTCGGACCTCACGGGTTGTGCGACGGCCAGCGTTTGCGTACGTCTCTGATTAGGCATGTTTGCAGACGGCCGCTTATATTGGCCGTCTCAGTATTAGAAGCGGTTGAAATTCCTGGCCGTCTGAGCTGAGAAGTCATTACTGCCGGCCCGAGGCTGCCGCCTCTAATGAAGCGTATATTAGAAACCCACGCCTACAGACGGACAGTTTAACCGGCTGAGATGACTCTCTGGGGCCGGCTCTAATTTACGTTTCTATACTAGTGATCAATAAGTTTTTTTGCGTACTGCCACAAAGTTAAGTTGTTGTTTTTTGGACACTCAGTTAGTGTTAATTTCTCTTTTTTTCTAATCAGAAAGTGATGTTTACTAATAGTTGATTTTTAGTTTGTGGCACATGAATTTGTTTTATTTGGTTAAATCATTGTTTCCCTTCACAAAAAAAATGGGATTTTGATGTATTTATTTTTTTATACTGGTAGGAAGTGGTAGCTATTATTTGTTCAATTTTTTTATACTAGATGTAAATAGGATTTTCTGATCACCCACTCATTTATTTTACCGTGAAAATCACAAGCCTAAAAAGGGAATTGATTTTTCAATTGAGTTTTTATTGAAGATAAAAAAACAAGTATTTTTTCGTTCTTGCGACAAAAGGGAATAGTTTTGATTCAAAAAGTTTAAAACCTTAGCACCACGTTTTTTGGCGCAAAAACTGCTGGAGTGATAAAAGGGAATAGTTTTCGAAGCCCTGGCGAGAAAAGCCAGCCAGCCTGGCAGCCCGTGGAAAGGGAATAGTGCACCCGCGCGCGAGAACTTTGTATTTAGCTAAAATACCTGATCGGAAACCGATCGACCGGTCGCGTCCTATCGCACATGTGTAAGCTAGCACTGTCCGAGTGTACGTGTGTTCATATGCGTGTGAGTTTATGCTAGCGTCTGCTCAGTTAGTAGCAACTGACTTTTCCCCAAACTTGGGGCTCTCGGCCTCAAGTTTAGATAGGGATAATTTTTGCCCTATAAGTCCAAATTTAGAAACATAATTTTGCTATATTTGAAAAATCGAGATCAAATATAGCCAGATCTTGGCTCAAAAAAAATATAGCCGGATCCCAGAGTGTGTTTGAGGAAAGAAACGCGTGTCACCGCTTTGTGAAAAAAAAAAGCCCTAGAAATAGTGGACCACTCACAGCACAGTGCTGGCCGCTATTCCCCACCTCCGTCCCGCCCCGCTGCCACGAATTCCCCCCTCTTCCCGCCCACCCAACGCCCCCCACCCCATGGCGTCGCCGGCGAAGCGCGCGAGGCCCTCCTCTCCGGCCAAGTCCCCGGGCCCACCGCCGCCGCCGGAGGAAGGCCCCGCTGAGGATCCCCTAGTCCTCCTCCGCCGCCGCTGGGAGCTCGCCTCCGTTCTCCACTTCCTCCAGGTAAGCCGCCACCGCTTCGCCTAGGGTTTTCTCTCACCCCCTCCCGGGGCTCCCTGCTTTCTCCTTCGTCACAATCGGGTTCGGATTCGCAGGTGTTCGAGCCGGTGATTGAGGCCAACCTGGGGCTCTCGGCCGACGAGATCGAGACCGCGCTCATCGCCAACAACCGCGACCTCGCTAGCATCCACATTGCCCTTCTGAAGGTAGTACTATCCTTTTCCAATGCCCTCTTAATTGTTTCTCTGTGCTGGGCGTAATTACAATACACATTCATGCCGCCGAAAAAATCACTTCGCTGCTCTGATTTGGTTCGGCCAACAGTGTAATTGCGTGTGCAGAGATCAGAATGCGTAGTATTTCTTTCCCCTTTCTGTTTTTCGTTTTCACTAACTGCATACTGTGCATATTTGGTTATTCATGATAGCGTTTATGGAACAAGGCTGGTCTGATTGGTTTCATGTTCGTGTTATGAATGCGTGTGAGTTATGCCCGTATGTCTGATGTGAAGCTAAAACAGTATTTTGGTTAATTGGATATTTGCTTTTCACCAAGTAATCAAGATGTTTTACATTGTTAACCAAATTGTTTTTTTTTTTTGAATGGTACTGCAATTTTCTTGCCCGTCGTTCCAGAAAAATGTTGTTAAGTGAAGATCCTTCGCTAACTATTTGTCCATAGTGTCGGTTTGACTCTGACTAAGGCGGATCGATTACGTTAAAAACCTCTGGGGTCATAAAAACATGACGTTCTAGTGCTGTATACGTTTCTCAACAGGACTTCTGTGGGGCATCTTTCAGGGTTTACCTATTTGCAACAAAACTCCTTTGTTGTTATTATACGTATATGATATATTGCCTATGCATCTGCCAAAAGCAGTTTTATGACCCTAGAACTATTTTAGTATAGTTTCTTGCCTCAGATATAACGAAGTATAAGCTTTTTTTTTTTGTACCGTGCCATAGTTGTCCCTGATATTGTTTGCTAACTTGTACTTGTCAAATGTATCAGGGAATACCACCAGTCAACAAGAATCTCAATGTTGATGATGGATGGTAATAGCAACTGCCAAGAAACTAACCGATTGGTGGTCATGGGTAGGTGGCTAGAATACATTGATTGGTCATTTACTAATGCAAATAAAATAGACTAGCCCAGCGCTAAATAAATTTTGGTTTCAGGTTGCTGAAGGAACAAACCCGTTCAAAATAAATCCTGGGTACGCATCGTTGTATTGTTAATAATACTCTAGTGTGTATTACTCTGTTAATTTTCATCACCGTAACTTATTTGTCGGTGCAGCAAGGAAGTTGAGACGTTTAAGGAGCTGGATCCATTGAATCGTTTATTCATACTCAAAGCGCTCTGTGAAGTTCGTTCAGAGGTATTGCTTTTGTGGAACAAGTTTTCTGGTCAAGCTTCAGCTATCTGAGTATTTTGATCAACAAAATATCAACAAGTTTTCTTGAGCATTTTACGCACATTAGATTAATAGAAATTATCTATAATGCAGCAAAATGATGCAGTATGGTACGTTAATGATGAAATGAAGAAAGGAGTTAATATATCCAACTTCCGGAAAGAGAAGTTAGGGAGTGCCAACAATGGGACTATATACTGGTGTGTATTTTTTTCCTTTTCTTTACATTTTTCAGAATCTACCGTCTCCAATCATTGCAATTTTCTTCAAGTTTTTGGCATTGCCAGTGACATCACGTGTTGACTGAAAGGTTTTGTAACCCTTGATGGGGGCAAATCATAATATGCCTGTACGATAAATTTTAAACACTTTTGCCCATATGCGCACATGTCTTAGACACAAGGTGGCCTGCATATCATAGACACGTAATGACTTTTTTCTACAATCTTTAAATCTATCATATGGTGTCAATGGGGCTGTAACCACTTATTGGGCTATAGGCTCATCACCTGCCACTAAAAGTAAGTAAAGCGGTTTCTTCATATTCCAAATTTTCAAAATAGAAGTTGATACAGTTTGTAATATACTTGCCTTGATTATGTTGAATAACTGAAAGAGTTGAATTACACCACATGTTATTACCATAGTTCATGATATACTTGATATTCTCTTTTTTTTTCCTTATGCTTTTTAATCATGGATATCAAATTGGGATGCTCAGCTGTAAGACAAACAACTGGCTTTAAATGCAAAAGATATTTTGATGGCTGATATAGAAACTCGATAGGTACAGATGTGACCGGTTGATAAGAATTTTTTCCTCCATTCTTGGTATTGCCCTTCTTTGTTTTCAGATGACCACCTACTGTTCCACAGTAAGAACTCTTCTAATATGGCACTTGCCACATATGCTTCAGTTAAAGTGAGGCTTCACGTTATTTGGCAATTATTTTACCTTGAATCTTTTCATTTAGTGCTTGTTTCTTTTAATTGCACATTCCAGAAATAATTGAGGAGCCCCTTGGTATTTTTTTTTCTTGCTGACACCTCATTAACTTTCCTGCTTGCTAGGCACGTTGGAGACTCAACTGTTGGCCATAGACTATTCAAAGAAGATATAACAGTTGACTTTAAGAAGAACTGGAAGGGGAAGAATGGCCGTTTGACAAAACCGGTTCTTAATATTCACTGGGAAACAATTGCGACTAACCTCGATGAGTTTCTTGATATATCTGTTAGTATTCCTGCTGATATGTTTTTCATGTGCATTTCACTTGTTAGTACCGGTACTTGACATTTGATGTTGACAGGAAAAGTTATGCAGCAAGGGTCGATCTGAATCTGCCATTGGAGAGCATCTTAAGAAAAATACTGTTCCAGACGTGGAGAAGTTTGAAAAGGTAACTTCCAGCATACTTGCATTTATTGTAATGTTTGCATTTATCCTTGGCAGCAGATTGTACTTTATAACACTGATGATTTATCACTATTTTTACCTGTTCTTTAACTTGCAGAAGAAACAGAGGAACTTAAAACGTCAGCAGCAGAAGGATGAACGCTAGCTTTTGCTCATGTTTTCCCAACCCGCGCTTTACGCGAACGTAAACCTGTCAGCTACGTTTACTGTAAGGAGCTTCTTTGTTCAATAACCTTAGCTAAACGTGAAAAAGATGAAACATTGTCACGATTGTTCTTTACATTAGCAATAATCTTGGGCTTCATGAACTGCAGCTTGGTTGTTTATATTGAAAACTCATGCTCTTTTGGCGTCGCTCATTCTGTAGTCAACTTTATGCATCTATCTTTTACTGATTCTAATCATCGTAAGGCAAGTTCTTTGGAAGGGAAACTGATTCTATTTGTTGGTTTTTGTTCGTAACTCCCACTAAACACTAAACAGACCAGTACTGCGATTTAACATTTGCAAGATGTGATTTAGCTGGCTTTCACTATTTTCCAATTTTGTAGAAGTTGATATTATAACTGTTAAATAAATTTTGAGCACCTGCTATATTTTAACATTGATGTACTGTATTGGTTTTGTTTGCAGCTGATTATGATCGTTCCATAAAGGAGGCAATAAAAGCTACAGCGTAAGTTAAAACCACTCCACTGCTGTTTCCCTCTAGTTTCTTAGGAGTAGCATTTAGCTGCTTAACTCATACGCAGGTTTCTTATGGTATTGCTTACTGCCTTGAAAGTGCATCTTTCCTTGATATTATACATTGTAAATAAGCATGCTCGGCAGTTTGCGCATTTGTTTGGGGGAATGGTGCATCTAGAAATTTCTGAAGAAGAAAATTGATGTCTGGGTCTTGGTTCCAGGGATCTGACCCTGTCTGTTTTTCCTGGAACAAACATCAAAAGTGGATTGTGGATGGCATTCTCATCTTCTTTCATCTACTAAAATTTTACTGGTTCCTTTTCTTATGCAACGTCAAATGCATTCTTCTTGAAAAGAATCCTTGTACTTCAATGCAGGAAAGCAAAGGAATCTGATCCACATAAGGAGGCAGGCAAGAAGACAAGGCATGTTTCACATCAGGGAGACACTGGAGCCAATGTAGGATCTGACATCAGTCCAGAGCATAAGGAAGATAGAGAGTTGGAGGAAGCCAAGGACCTAGATGATCCTAGTTCTGACGATGATGAACTCTCTGACTATAATGATAAGGATGACGGCTCCTCCAGCAGCGATGAAGACACTGATGCTTCTGATTCCCACGAGAGCAACTCGGACGAGGAGGAGGAGGAGTTGTCGTGACGCGTAAGAGGACCCGTCTCGCTGCCCGTAAGGTCGATAGCAAGCCTCGACAAGGGCTTCGCCGGAGTCGAAGAAACATGAAAAGTGATGACGAAGAGATGGAGGAGCAACCAGGGCAGGTTACGCCTGAAGCAATGACGAAGAAAACGACGAGGCAAAGACCGACACCCATCTCCAAGCAGTTCTCTTTGTCAGGCTCTGAAGATGATGATTCAGAGCCAGCTGAAGAATTTGTTTCAGACTCTGAAGATAATGATGATTCGCAGTCAGTTGCGGACTTGGCGTCAGGCTCTGGAGATGAGCCTTCAGAGCCTGATGCAGACTCTGGGGAGGAATCTGGCTCGCCTTAGACGAGTACTTATGCTCCAGTTTTGCGTTGTTTGTTATGGAAGTCGGCAGTTCAACGGTTTATGGTCCTCGCCGTTTCCGCTTGTACCAGTGGGGGAAATCAGACAGCACCAACACTTCCCCATCGCCTAGTTCTTTTTTTTTTGAAACCATTGCCTAGTTAGTTGTGTTCAGAGTCATGGGAATGGCTATGTGCTTAGATTATGGTGATTGTACATACGTGTCAACGTTTGTGTCGCCAGCACTTTGATTAAATTTCTCATTTACGTATAATACTTAATTTGATCAAGCATGACCTGTCCATCCTGCTGCAGATTGTGTGTGTTGCTTGGCAAGGTTGAGAGGTCAAGGTAACTTGGACTTGACAATCAGGCATGCCATGAAATCTTCAGAAGTACGGAGTAGGTAGCTAGTTACTGACGGATAGCTCGATAGGGATGAAGCGACATGATCAGGCGCGATTCAAGTTGAGCCACCGATCGATCTATCCGATTCCGGCCAGCCGATCACAGAAGTGAAAAAACTGTCTCGTAAAGAACATACTGTTATGATTAATAGCTCTGATCAAGATTTACACGATGTGAAGGAGTGACAAGAAAAGGAGTGACAAGAAAGGATTCCCTAGCTAGCTGCAGTCACGCCCATTGCCGTCGCCCGTCCGTCCGGTGGATCAGTGCACGAGGTAGGTGACGGCGAGCGCGGCGGCCATGAGCAGGTACGCCACCGCCTGGTCGACCCTCCTGCCGTCGCCGACCACGATCGGCTTCCTCGCGCCGCCCTGCGCCGCCACGCCCACGGCGGGTGCGTCGACGGCCGCCGCGTGAGTCATCGCGTGAACCGTGAACGGGAGACGCTCCTTTCCCTCTGAGCCGGCGCACCGGTGAGAAAAAGGCAGAATCCTGGTGGCGATTGTGTTTGTTACCGATTTGTGGACGCCGGGATCTGGCCTGTTTATATAGGGGAGTTCGGAGGGTTTACGGGATGGTTGAATTCCTAGTCAAACGTGCCTGCTCCGGGTGGCAGACGAATGGGAGCTTCTTTTGCTTCGTGTAAAAGTCGATGGTTCCGAAGCTTCTGCCGCGTTTCCCGTGGCCGGCAGCCACCCGGAAGCACAGCTTCACCTCGACGAAACCGCGTCCAAATCCAACTAGCTCTCGGCTTTTGCCAAGCGGCACCGGTGACAGCGCGCACTAGTCTGCCGCTTGACTAGTTGTTTTCTTTCTAGATAGACAACGCTGGGCATCCCCGGGAAAAGTCCCGCACCGTCGATGTCAATAAAACGTCAAATCTCGACCATCCGATCACTTTAGTATACCCTCATCACACAGTAGTAAAAAAGTGGAAAGGACTATGCGTCCCCCGGGTCGCTGACCGTTCGATGAGCGCTCTGATTAGATCCTGCTACGGCCAGTGTCGCATGCAGAAAGAAGGAAACGTCGCTTTCGCACGTGAGCCCCATCTCGCAAAAGCCCAAAGCACAGCACGGTTTGACTTTTCTCCCACAGAAAACGACACGCATGGGCAGGTCTAGCACGTCCAGGCCAAGGAAAAGAAAGATTAGGAAAGGATTTTTATTTGTGTCTAGCACGTACACAGGTCGGCAGCAATTTTTTTGTCTTGTAGCAAAACGGTAGGATCACAAATAATACTCCAGAAGAAAATACATCAGGCATAGACCTCGTCGGAGACGTTGGTACCAAAGAATTGTGCTATTGAAGCAAAACCGACCTCGTCGGAGACCTCGCCTAGCAAAAACTTTGTATAATTGTAGCAAAATCATATAAGCAAAAAAATTGTTAATTGCAAAACATCGTAGCAACAAAATCTTCAAGCGAGATCCTCGGATGAAACTTATGATGCAAAACAGTAGAACGATTGTAGCAGCAAAATTACTCTTGTGATGCAAAGCAAAAATGGTTTGTAATAAGAATTTTATACTGTTGTAGCAAAAGTCCAATTTCTCTCAAATCCCACAAAAAAATGCTTCTACGGAGCAAAAAAAATTCATTCGTAGCAAATTTTTGTGATGCTCGTAACAAATACTTATATGGAGAGAAAAAAATTCTATTTGTAGCATTTTTTTTGCTATTGTAGCAAATCCGACGAGACCTTGGTGGCAACATTGGAGAACACTCTGACGCGGCGTCGTCGATGCAACACCATGGTAGGCGTTTTTGCAGCAACGTGGGTGGTCTGTGGTAGAATCTTCCTCTAGAGCTCCGGCGAGGCATTGCCCGCTCGCACCATCGTAGATGCTTTTACGGAGCAAAATACGCGCCGTAGGTAACATCATTGCGTGCTGTCCGTAACAATGTCGCGCGCCCCCGGTAGCATGGTCGGCTCATCGGTAGCAATATCATGCGCTGTCGATAGCATCGCGGGCTTGTCGATAACAACGTATCGAGACGTCGATAGCATCCGCTTGCAGCATCACCGCCGTCGCCGGTGATAGCAGCGTCGTCGCTGCCTCGCATCACCTGACCTTTGTTGTGGTAGCACCGGAGAACTCGCCCGAGATCTCATAGCAACAAATATTTTGCTACAACCCCTTTCAAAATTTGCACCACATTGAAAAATTGCAACATCTCGTAAAGAAAAAGTTGTAGCGTGTGAAAAAAGAAATTTGCTACAATAATTATGTGAACTTGCTTTAAAAGAGGAATGATTTTGCTACAAATTTTTCAAAAATTTGCATCACGTTAAAAAATTACATCATCTAAGGGGACTATTGCATCATTCTGTGGGATTTGCGACAAATGAGAAATAAAATTGCTACAAACCTTACAAAAATTTGCACCACATATAGCAAAAAAATATCCAATTTCCAGCAAAATCCCACAGATGTATGAAGCAAAAACGGTTCGTTTGTAATAAGAATTTTGTACTATTGTAGCAAAAGTTCAATTTTCTCTCAAATCGCACAAAATACTTCTACGGAGCAAAAAGTTTCATTTGTAGCAATTTTTTGTTTTGCTTCTATGGAGAAAAAAGTTTTATTCGCAGCATCGCCAACTCGCACTATCCTAGATGCTTTTACGGAGCAAACCGTGCGCCGTCAGTAACATCGCTGCGTGCCATCGGTAGCAATGCCGCGCGCACCCGGTAGCATCGCCGACTCGTCGGTAGCAATGACATGCGCCGTCGGTAGCATCGTCGGCTCGTCGGTAGCATCCGCTCGTAGCATTGCCGGATACCGTCGGTAGCATTGTCGGCTCGTCATTAGCAACGACGCGCGCCATCGGTAGTATCGCCACGTGCCGTCGGTAGCAGCACCGCACGCCAGTAGCATCGTCGGTAGCAATGTTATGCGCCATCGGTAGCAACACCGGACACGTTGTTAGCAAAACTACCAAACCGTTGTAGCAAAAATAAATTGTGATGTTGTAACAAAAACGACTTCGCCAGAGACCTCGTCGGAGACCGTGTAGCAAAATAAAGAACCTCATAAAGAAAATTGCATCGAGAAGAAATTTGCTACAAACATTATGTCGATTTGCATCAAAAAAAATTGCTACAATTGATTCAAGGATTTGCATCAACAGGGGAATCTTCTTGCTACAATACTTCCAAACATTTATACGATCGACCCGTTCTTAATCTAATCCATCGCATACTAGAGCAGGCTAGTGGTAGCGCTAAAGACTAATAGTTCGGGACAGTGGCACAGTGCAGTGATGTAGGCAGGAGCACATGGACGCCTGGCCGCGTCCTTCGTGCTGCTGCTGCCCCGCGCGGCGCCCATGGCCGGGACTCTGCAGGCGCTGCTGCTCCGGCTGCAGAGCATCCCGGGTTGTTCCCCTTACAGTATAATTAGGCGCTCGAGTTGAGGATGGCGAGGGCCGAGGACGACGCCGGGCGCAAAGCTCGTCGAGATGCCGGTGGCTCGGGCTGCTCGGGCGCGGTTAAGGACGACGCGGGAGGTCGGTGAGGATCGCGCGCAGGGTATCCGTCCCCAGCAGCGCAGCGGTGGCGCGATGGGGAGCCGTCCCAACGGCGGCGGCGCGCACGGAGGGCGGCAGTCGAGGGCGGCGGCCGGAGGCGGATGCTCTGCCTGACGGCGGCAGCGCGCAGGTGAGGGCGACGGTGGAGGGCGGCGGCAGGAGGCGGTGGAGTGCGGCAACATACTGGGGACGACGCGGCATGGCCTCGTCCTGGTTCGTGTGGAGGAGAGGGCCTGGTTCGTTTGGAGGAGAGGATAACGCGTGGGGACACGCGTCACGCGCTCGAGGGGAGGACGGAAGCGCGCGATCCCCCGGGGGACTAGAAGGCTTTTCCTAAAAAAGTTGTGATATTGTAACATGGTTGCAACATTTTATTCTGGAAAAAAAATCTGTACAAATCATTGCAGCATTTTATGTTGTGTTTCTCCTCCTTCGTGGCTCGCTCCCCGCGCAGCCTCCTCTCATGCGTACATGTTGCTGGCCGCTACTCCGTCGTTGCAACTCCGCAGCTCGTTGGCCGCTGCCACTGTGGCTAGCTTCGTTGCGCACCGCCCCCCCTGATGCCACCGCTGCAACTT
The DNA here is from genome assembly GCA_947311845.1 of Poa pratensis. Lineage (NCBI taxonomy): Eukaryota > Viridiplantae > Streptophyta > Magnoliopsida > Poales > Poaceae > Poa > Poa pratensis. The sequence goes on from CAMZMU010000038.1 coordinate 68,482,294, forward strand.
TTTTTAGCTCCGATGGCCATCGACATTGTCTCATTCTGGCTAGGAAATATGTGCCATACACGCCACACCAGGTGAAAGCCGACGAGGACACCATGGACAGCGCCGCCAGGCTGGTCTGTGTGCTGGCAAGATGACGAAATAGGCCGTTGCCCCTCTATATAAATACCATGGAAGCAATGCACGACGACCTCCCCAGGAGCCTCCGGAGGCGGAGAAGAAGACGTCCCACAAGTGGATTGGCTGGAGAATATGAAATTCGTGGGCGGATTGGTTTAGGGATCACTCAATTTGACTTTGACGGGCTTTTTGTGTGGTGGTTTGTTACTAGTGAGTTTGAATCAGTTATTGAAAGATCGAGGTATGAGGACTATAGGGGTTTGAATATGAGTTTGCAAAAATCCAAAGTAATTGACACTTCGAAAGTGTAGTACCTTTCAAGCAGATATAGTATCTAGTAGTTTGAAGCATACAACTTGAATAAACATATAGCGCTAAGCAGGTCGATTGATGGCACAATACGTTGAAACAACAAAGAGTGATAAGTTGACACCTGTTTGAAATGCAATGGAGAGTACAGGCCCTGAAGAGACCATTTTTCAAGTTTAAAAATGTGTGGGTTCCTCCTCGGATGTTGACCGTGTTTGTGCTCTAAGAGCCTGTCTATGTTCCCTTTTTTGTATTCCTTTTACTCCCCCCCCCCCCCCCCCCCCCACCCCTGGTAACCCTTCACTGCAACTCTGTATGTCTTTGCCCGGCCATTTGTTGGCTGCTTCGAGTTAATCCCAAATGGTGGGGAAAACTCCCCCGTCATTTTTCAAAAAGATTAATGCATGCTTAAAGATGAGCACTTTAAGGTACTTTCGGAACAATTACTTGATACCAGCAATATGATGAACTTGGTATCATGAGGACATGCAGCTTCAAGCAATTGTTCACACAATCACTTCACGCCAACAGGATGAACTTCAGAATCACCAAGACATTCAATTTTCAATAACTGTTTAGCACTCTAACGATAGGCATAGTTATATTCAGCATGATGTAGATATACATGAAGAAACATGTTGATACATATTATGCGAAAACATGTGCCATGAAAGTAGTAGTATAGAGTGCTTTGTCAAGAGAGCAAAATGTGGTTGATAAGATATGAGATCAATAGAGATCACAACAGTATAAATTCAACAATAGTAAATGCAGAGTATAGGCTCAGATAGACGAGGGGAGCATGTGTACTATAATTTCCCGGAGTTCGTATTGTTGGCACCAAGTCTACGTCTCCATTTGGAGAGGCTGTGCATGCACCCAGGTACATCCGCATCACCGTCTGACCCGCAAGTATCATCCACTTGCATAGGAGTGTCCCGCTTCCACTTGTGAACTAAGCCATGTTCTCCATTGGCCCAAAGCATCAACCGCTTAGCCCAATGTCTAATGGAGGATCTTCGATAGGAGATCCCCCAAACCTTGCCTCGGCGAATCCACACTTTGGATGCTTGCGGGCCACCATGACAATCCACACCTTGGACACACGACAGTCGACACCTGACTGTCTAGGAGATGTTAAATCTCTAAGAGTAACAAGGATGATCTTCTTGAATAGATGGATACATCATACATGTATTCTCGATCATTCTAACTACTCTCTCTCTCTCTCTCTCTCCTCGGTGGATAAAAGTTGATACATGAGAAAGCGAGGGGAACCTAGGGAACAAAATATGCAATGTTTGTCATCCGCCGCGATCGGCGATCACCAACCTTACCCGTTGGGTTAGGGTTCTATTTATATGCAATTGGGATACTAATTGTTATAAAACAACCTTTCTGTGATATGTTACCAAGGACAGAACACAATATAATGGATTCTCTTAGTGTATCAACATTTTGGGTCTATCCAGCCATATTGTTCTACCAACAATATGATACTCATTGATGCTGACATAAACAATGTCCATGACTAGGAAAACATAGTCATCTTGCATTCAACAAATTAGTCTATATGCAAGACCAGGGTATATGTTAACTATTCATGTCTACCACATGTGCGTGTGAGCTTTCCTATGAATCTTACACTCAGAAGTCACAACAATTATGGTACAGAAACATGAAACATAATTAATGAATCAGATGTGTAAAAGCATTGCCTTTTGGGCTGACATCCAACACTGGCTGCTTATATAAAGCTATACCACGAGAACCTTAGAGTTACGCTCTCATACGCAATAACATTGTAACCTGTACACACATTTGACATTTAGTGAATTATAGCAGCACGTAGGGTTCCGCCACCGCCGTGCAACCCGAAGCTGGGTAAACTTGTGTCTACTACGTCACCGGAGACCTCCTGCTGCCTTAGCCCCATGTTCTCCTCTGAAAGGACAAGGATGTCGCCTAGAGGGGGGAGGGGTGAATAGGCGATATAAACTTTTCCGGTTTAGTCTTGATAAATGCGGAATAAAACTAGGTGTTTTAATTTAACAAGCATACAACCTAAATATACTAGGCTCACCTATGTGCACCAACAACTTACGCTAAGCAAGACAAGCAACAAGGTGATAGCAAGATAGAGGACTTCAAGTACAAAGGCTATCACAATGTAAAGTGCATAAGTAAAGAGCTCGGGTATAGAAATAACCGAGTCACGCGAAGACGATGATGTATTCCCGGGTTCCTCCTTTTTAAAAGAGTACGTCTCGTTGGAGGGGTGTGAGTTTCAAACTCAAACGCCACAAATGGCCTCACCCTATTCTCCGATGAACCTTGTCCAAAAGCTCGGTTCACCTTCCACTATTGATTTCCTTTTGGGCGAAAATCGAGTCCCTTACAACAATCTTGAGGCGCAACCCACAAAAGGATTGAGAGGTCCCAAGTGACCACAAAAGGTCTCAAACACCACAATGGCGTCTAGGGTCCAACGGCCCAAGAGTAACAAGCTCACGAACTTTCATTTCCACGAATTCTCGTGGATAGAGCAAACCGATGCAACAAAATGCAATGGCAAGAACACAAGAAGTGCTCAAGTCCTTCACTCTCAAATTCCAACAAAGAAACAAATACTTATGGGGGAATAAGAGAGGAAGAACCATGGAGGAGAAACACCAAGAACTCCAAGATCAAGATCTACTAGGTTCCCCTCACTTAGAGGAGAGATGGATTGGTGAAATTGTAGATCTAGATCTCCTCTCTCTTTTCCCTCAAAGATATGCAAGAATCATGGGAGGAATTGAGAGAGAGGCAAGCTTTCCGAGGTCAACAGTAGTGGGAGAGAGAGAGAAAAAAACGTGCTTGGCAAAGCTGGAACCATTGGGGAAGAAAGGGGGCCTTTTTATAGGTCCCCAAGAAAAAAGCCGTTGCAGGAATTTTACACCGGAGACTCCGGCAAGTCTCCAGACTGGATCCAGTGGGTGACACCACTTGAGACTTAGCCGATTTTTCGACAAACCAGAGTGAGACCGGAGACTTTGCCCTGAGACTGTAGACTCCGGTCTGCAGGCCGTAGACTCCGGCCTAGAAATTCCTGCAGCAACTCAGCAAACAGAAAACCCCATAACTTTTTCATCCGGACTCCGTTTTTTATGATCTTGGGCTTGTTTCGAAGATAATCACAAGCTCTACAAGATCATGCACATACCTCATAGTCCATCATGCGAGGAGAAAAACAAGAAGAGAGTTTGACCTCTCTTAGAAAAGACAAACCGGTAAAACCTCCAACATAAAAAATGCAACAAGATATTCATATGAAATCTGTTTTTGATGAACAAGAGCTTGGTATGGAGATGAACACAAACTCTAAATTCTCACATGGATAAAAGACAAATAAGAACCAAGAAAAGATGATATGCCAAGTATGCAAAGGTTTGAGCTCTCCACAAAGATGCGATCAAGTTACTCACTTGAGAGCCCCTCTTGATAGTACGCCGTCTATCCTATAACCCGGTCTCCCACTAACACCACAAGACCGGTAAAGTAGAAACCCTATCAAGATTATATCTTTGTCTTGCGCATTCCACTTGAGCTAGATGATGACGATCTTGACTCGCTCAAGTTGGAACACCTTTCTCGATTGTGCTTGATAGCACATGCTTGATGAAGACTTCTCCAAATACTCCCCCATACACCATGATGGGAGAGCCTTGCTAATCTCCGTCTTCATGAATCTACTTGCACTTCATCTTCTTATCTTGATATATATGATGGCTTGGAGATAACATGAATGTTCACTCAATCTTCTTTTCCAAGCCATGCTTACAATAAGCTCAACTCTTCACATGACCATTCTTCATATAAAACCCTTGGATAGAACCTTGGTCATCATATAAGCTTCTAGAGTCCAACACATGAACTCCAATCTTTTCCCATGGACAAGATCTATAAGGATATCTCAATGTAAATATTAGTCCATAAGGATTGTCATTAATTACCAAAACCACGCATGGGGACAACATGCACTTTCATCCTCCCAGGCTTCGGCACCCTACTTCATGCATGTGACACCTATGACACAACACATACCTTTGGCGTGACCACCTGCGATGTCCCCTTGGACTATAAAGGGAGGGTCGAGGTCACCCAAAGAAAGGAGGAACAACTTGAAAGCTGAAAGAGCTAGGCCAGTAGAGCTAAGGAGGAACAAGAGGTGATCTCCTCCAGGTCAGGATCTGCTCGTCTCCTTCCTCTAGCACATCATCTCCTGGGTCGATCACCCGGAGACCACCTTGTAACACCACCAAGATGAACTCATCAATCCAGACATGCAGGAGTAGGGATTTTAGCCTGCGGGCGGCCTGGACCTGGGTAACTCTCTGTGTGCCTGCCGTGCTCGTCGAAGCTCTCTTGAGGGGACGATCTTAGTCTCACCCGGATGATCGTTCTTAGCATCTTTTGTTCCTCCCCTCTGAACCAACTAAAAGGGGGTGTCCTTCACTCCCGGTGTCCGTGCTCCGAGACACAACAATTACAATAACCAAATTTCTTGCCAAGACAAAATTGAGATGCAAACTGCAAGTCTTCTTATATTGCCCAGGATCTTTACCCCTCCTTCGTCACGTAAAAAAAAGTCATGGTTGCCTCCTTCCCCTCCTTGGAGACCTCCTTCTCCATGTACAAAACGCTCTCGTTATGGACTGGACGACACAAAAACTACTCGGTGTAATATACTCGAGCGAACACATTTGGAGCGTATGGAAACTACACATTCAAATGATGAAGTAAAAGATCAAATAAAATGAAACAAGTATAAAACTACATAAACTCGTTTTTCAGATAAATAGTTAAAAAAATGAACAAGTACATAAACTGTATGAACTCGTTTTTTTAGATCACTTGGTCCCACATCAGAACGCATGAGTGGTTAGGACGCATCATGCACACGGTCACCCGTGTAGGAGCTGGTTTGTCTTGGAGAATAGCTGGAGCACTATTTATAAGACTTCCATTTTATAGATTTTTATGGGATTTTGATTGAAAGTTGTTTGGTAAATGGTGAATCCATAAACATGGCGTGTAAAATAATTTGGGGGTCCCATAAAATCTTCGCCAATGTGTGAGTTTCCAATTCAAGTCGCCCTGTGCCTCTACGCCTAGGCCCAATCTTTGTAGACCATCCACCATGCGCTAGCCGATTCAGTCTAAATATGACTAAGTATTGAAGCCGATCCATTTCCCTCTATATGTTGATTCACTTTTTTATGGACTCACAAGTCTTTTCGTCACCTTATATATGCAAACAAACATGTGTCTCTTCTCTTTAAAATATGAGCCTAACACGTTTCGTACTTTGAACCGAACCAACTTCATAAATCGCTTCGCCGCCGCCGGTGATATCTGCAGCTTCATCGTCGCCGCCGGCAAAGATTCGACGGGTCCTCGCCTCCTCTAGGTGCCGTTCTGGCACTAGGAGGGGTGGGGACCTCGGACCTGCGCACGACGCTTTTCGAAGGTCCTTAATGGTAGAGTTTGGTTTTGGTCATCGTCTTCTTCGTTAATGGAGATGGTATCGTCTGTAATAAGTGATCTTACACGCTTCGTTCGACGGCGAGATATCCTTCCCGACGTCAATGGTGGGTTTGGAAGATTAAGTCTGTCTAGGTATGGTTCTTCAGATCTTGATTCGCTAGATCAATCTTGGATTGTTTCTCATGGTTGCCGCGAGGAGGTTTGTCCTCGCAATATCTATCCCGGCTACTACGTCTTCGGCAATGGTGATTCATTCTCTCGGCTCCCAATGACGTCGACAAAGTGGTTCGATTATTTGTCCCAGGAATATCAGTGGTGGTGTTCTTGCCGATGTTGCTTGATTAATTTAATGGCTGCGTGCGTGCACAAAGGCTTGTCATTGCGGTTCAAAATTAAAAAGGGAGAACCTTCGGTGGTATTCACATGTCTGTGGTTTGGTGGTGTTGGCGTTGTTCTACGGCTGCCTTCAGAAAAGTACAAGATTGTGTCATGGATGAAGAAAGGGTTTGAAGATCTCATAGATTTGCTAGTCTCTTTTAGTTTTGTTTTTTTTAATCGATATAATCGTATACTTTTTGCTGGTTTAATATATGTGGAAAATTCAAAAAAAAAACTTCATAAATCGCTTTTGACACCACATAGTGAATGGTCTTATTTCCGTGCGACGCGTCAGGAAAAGCGAAAAACTCCCCAACCCGTCTCACCGCGCGGCCTCGCGCTCTCCTTTCATTTCCCGCTCGAAAATTCCCCCCAAAATAATTTCATCTACCATTCCCCTCCTCCTCTTCCCTCCCATTCCCCTCTCGCTCCCCCGCTTCTCCGGCCAGCGCCGACTCCACCTCGAAGCTCCCAGGGCCCCTCCCGGCCACCTTGATGCAGCCGCGGCGGCAGCAGCAGTCCATCCTCTCCTTCCTCCACCCGCGCCGGAGCTCCCCGCCGGGGGACCCCCGAGGCGCCACCCCAGAGAGGCCCCCGCGGCCTCCCGCCGCGTCCTCGGTCGACGGCATCATGGATAGGCTCCTGCGGCCGCCGTCGCTCCCTTCGCAGGGGAGGTACGTACGGGCGCGACACTCCAGCCAGCTCTCTCGGTAGCTAGGGTTTTGTCTGGGTTTGGAGGCCGCTTGGCTTGGTTGGTTTGCGATTAATTGTTGGATTGTGAGCTCGTGGCTTCGTGCGGATTCGTGTAGGTTGCTACTAGCTGAACTCGACAGCGAATGGGGTTTCGATCGATTTTGTTGTTAGGTTTCGTCTGTTGGCGCTAGTGCGACTGCGTGCCCCGTAGTAGCAGTAGGGAGGAGATCGATGCGAGTCTGCAATCGCACCGTGTTTGGTCCCTTTCTCTCATGTGCTTAGCTCTCGACGGTTCCTGGTTTCTGGCCACTGCACGTTTTGTGCCTGGTAGGATTCGGCCTGCGCTGTCCTCACCGGTCATCACTCTCGTCATTCAAATCCGTTTCTCTTAAACTCCAATTTTATCTACTGTCTGTGTCTGTCAGATAATGCTCTGTACATTTTATGTTTTTGATATGCATTTGCATGTGTGTAGCACACCCACCGTAGTTTACTTTTTTTAAACCAAAGTTAGCATCAAGTATGACGCTGCTGCACACAGTCAAAAGGAACAATCCGTATGGGCAAGCACGCAACGCGGTCAATTGCAGATTTGTAAGTTCATGTGGCTCACTCCGTTTTTGTTGCAGTTAGCCTCAAGATAATTGTGTTTTGGGTTCAGTGTTTAACTGTGCTAATTGTCCTTCACTTGAGTGTAAACCTGGATTGCTGTTGTTTTGACTAATGATTGCTTGAATCGGGTGTATTCGTGTCTGTGTTATTGGTTTTATTTCAGGTGTTTGTGCTTGGTCCCCAAAGTGTTTTTTTTGGCTGGTTTCTGCTGGTGTACTTTCCGCTTTTTGATGCGCCACGTCAGGCAGTTCATTGGACTTTGGAAAAAAAATTGCCTTGTTTTTGTCGTGCCATCATGATGATGCTCTTGTGCTTGTTGCAGAAACAATGACGCTGCCCAGGTTAGACATGTTGCGGAGAGAGCCTTACCTGTTAAAAATCAGCATACCTCAAATGAGCGCCCAAGTGCATTATCCTCTGGACCACACAGTGACAGTTATAGCAGAGAAACTACAATATTTGCAGATATAAGTCCTCTGCATGAGCCGTTGAAGTACCCTACGAGGTCTTCCACAGATGAATTTGTTAGAGCAAGCACACTGTTCCCAGAACTTGGTTCAGATCAAACTCTATTTCAGGATTGTCCAAAGAAGTTATCCTCAGAGTCTCCCAATAATCAGTACACTAAAGCTGCTTCAATATTTGAAGAATTTGATGTACAAACTCCTTCCCAGGATCACTTAAAGAGAATCTTCTCTGGGCCTTTTCGTGGAGCAGATACACCTTTATCAGAGTATGGTTCAGATCCAACTCTTTTGCAGCATCCATCGAAGAAGTTACCATTGACCTCTTCTAGTGGTGAACATGTTAGAGCAGGGACACCGCTGGGACTTGATTCAGATTATACTCCTACAATGAAACACTCAAAGAAGCTATTCTTTGGGTCTTCAGACCCTTCATACATTAAAGCAACAAATCTGTTTGCAGAATTTGATTCGAATGGAACACCACTGCAGAACCACTCCAAAAACTTCCCAGTATTTCAGAATGGTAAACATAATGGAGCACCTGCTACACTATTTCCGGAACTTGATTCTGTTTCTCTGAAACCAGAAACGCCACTGACACGAGCAGTGACTCCTCATGCTAAGCGAGTTCAACAGGATCATTCTCCTTTGTGGGGTTCAAACAAGAAGGTGAAACCAGCCCATTGTTCTCCAGCTAAGAAGATGGCTCACGATGAAATGGCTGAAGGTGCATGCAGTAAATTTGAATGGCTGAATCCTCCGAATATCAGGGATGCAAATAAAAGGCGGCCAGATGATCCGCTTTATGACAAGAGAACTCTTTTTATTCCACCTGATGCATTGAGAAAGATGTCAACATCTCAAAAGCAATACTGGACAGTTAAGTGCAAATATATGGATGTTGTCCTGTTTTTCAAAGTGGTAAGTTGCATCATCAATGACTATTGGCAGTCTTCTGTCAAGATTATCATGTGAAAGATTACTGCAACGCTAATCACTATCTCATACCTTGGTGTCATGTTGAGCATTTGCCTAACCATATAAATTGGAAGTATATGCTTTTTGCTCATTGGACTACTGTGAATTTTTTTGTTTGCTGGCATACTTGTAAGCAGTTTTACTCAATTGCTCTATGCATACTGACATATGCACTAGAAGTTAGACATTTTAAAATGATGTTGTTCTGATTAATATTCCAAAATGTTATCTGCTTTTGTTTTGGGGTCCCTCAGTTCGAATGCTGCTTTGATCCCCCCCCAGCCCCCGAAATTAACTATGCTGACCAATTCTTGTATGGTACTTGAGATATATAACCTAGTGAAATGTTTTTCCTGTATGTGTAGGGAAAATTTTATGAACTCTATGAAGTAGATGCTGAAGTCGGCCAAAAGGAACTTGACTGGAAAATGACTGTCAGTGGTGTGGGCAAATGCCGACAGGTACCGAAAGTCATAAACCTTGACCACTCTTATTTTGTAATTGGAATGCTTGGTTCTGACTTCTGAGTGTTTGTTGTACTGATGCTGCTAAATTATAATTAATTTCCTATGCAACTTGTGGTTCCCTTGTTGCTTCCGACTAACAAATATCATTAACTGGACCATTTGTCGTACAAAATTACTTATATGCTATATTATTTGTAGTATTTGGACAAAGTAATCTGTGTGATACCGTTCTTTTGGCATCGGAAGAATGATTGGCTAAATTGTTCCAAGCTTGTAGCAATACATCATTTCATCTTGTCTTCATCCTCAGCAGCTTGTGTATTCATATTTTGTTGGCCACTATAGTAGAGTTTCATGTTTTCTTTCAACTAATTCCTTTGTACTAAACCCTCCTGAAGAATAGGGATCTCTGTAGACTTTATAGTTGGTAGCTTTATTACCACATCATGGTACATATGATATTAACTTTTTCATCTTATGTGAAGGTTGGTATTTCAGAGAGTGGGATAGATGATGCTGTTGAAAAGCTTTTGGCTCGGGGGTAAGCTCCTTGTTTTCCTTAGAATTGCTCATTTTCAACATTGTTAATCTTACCATTACCTTGAACATCAGCAAGTTTATGCTCTGTTGTTCTGGTTGGCATAGACATATTTTTGTTTCCGTCTCTGTTCTTGTTGATGATAATATGAGAAATGTACTCAATATTGATTCCTTACCAGTTTCTGTGCCACCCTTGTTGAGTTCCAGAAAATAAGACATTTTCAACTGCTTGCACAATGCCTTTAATTTCTTTTTGGATGTTATGATATGATTTGTGATGTGACACATCCCAAATAGTACTGGATATAAATCTCTTCTGCTCTATTACTATTTATTTTGGTGGTTCTACTGCTCATCTATCTAGTATTTCCCTCCAGATATAAAGTTGGAAGGATAGAACAAATGGAATCTGCAGTGCAGGCAAAAGCTAGAGGACCAAATTCAGTAAGTGTTTCACCTCCCTTGTTTCTTGGATGCGTTCTTAGAATGTGTACAATCAACACTTCGAAACTTACCACCAATATGCCCAATAGTACTTGGATTTGTCATGTGCACATGTTATTACTAGATTTATCATCAAGTAGTTAGAAATAAGTACACTTTTAATAATTTTCGTTAACACGTGACTGCAAAAGTAGTGGTCTCATGCACGCTAGTCGTGGTCTAAAATGACAAGTAGAAAAGAATGAAGTTAGTGGCCCTAGCCATAAGTACCCTATGGCATGCGCAGCTGCACTTGAATGCAAACATTTAATTTTGGTTGGTATTTGAGGTGTAAGTTTTTTCTTAGAAAAAAGGAGGTGGCACCCCTGGCATCCTGCCCTTACAAGAGACTGACCATATATAAATGTAACCATTTCTTTTTTGACTAATGCAAGGTTATTGAAAGGAAGTTGGTTCATGTTTCCACGCCATCAACTGCAGCAGACAGCAATATAGGGGCTGATGCTGTTCATCTTCTTGCATTGAAAGAGGTTTGTCTTTTGCTAACTAAGCAGTGCATTTCATTTGGACCAATATGATTTGCTGTAATATTTTGTAATTGTAACTCGTGGTCTTTGGACAAAATACAAAATAACCAAATAGATTTACATATGAACATAGTGATAAATCTAAAATCTGGTCCATCACAATTTATAAATATGTGAATTTTTTTATGGCAAGAATATAGAAATATGTGGAGCCAATAAGTGTGAAGACATTTCTTGGCACACATGCACATATTGGTTTTATCTGAAAGTAAAATGACATTTTCAGTGTCATTCTCCTGTGAAACATGCAGTGTTGCATATCCTAGTTTTTACTGAGTTCGTTCTCTCCTGCAATTTGTTCCGCAAGTGCTCTAATGCATCGTGAATTAGTTTTTAGCAACTATTGTTCATAGGTGATTATGAGTTAATGCGGCCAGGCTTTCCTTTTTGTATTTTTCAGGTTATGCTAGCTTCTAATGGTTCTCGGGTATATGGATTTGCTTTTCTAGATTATGCCGCTCTTAAAATTTGGGTAGGTTCACTCCAGGATGATGATTCATCTGCAGCTTTGGGGGCTTTGCTGGTGCAGGTAGGTTCTTTATTTGTTTCCTTTCGTTTAACATATCAGAAATGATCACTCAGTAGTATGCTATTTCAGGTTTCCCCGAGGGAGATAATCTATGAATCCTCAGGTCAGTATATATTTATTTTGTATTTTTCATGTATATAGGAACTAATATGTGTATTCCTTTGTCAGGCCTCTCAAGAGAAAGTCGCAAATCTATGTTAAAATATGCCTCAGCAGGTTAAATCTCATAATCTTTTGCTCTTTTCGCTCTCGAACAAAATCTTTTGCTCTTTAGTGTCTTTATTCATCAGTATTTTCTGTTTCATTATATAGGTCTACCTTCTTTTGACTAGCGACAGATTTTAGCTCTTTTGTCTCTTAACTAGTAAACTGATACCAGAGTTGTGATGTTAAAGACCTTTCTTCTAACTGCAGGCTCTGTGAAAATGCAGCTGACCCCACTATCTGGGACAGATTTCTCTGACGCTTCACAAATTCGAATGCTAGTACATTCTAAAGGATACTTTAAAGCATCAACAGGTTCTTGGTTATCGGCATTGGATTATTCAGTGAATCAAGATGCAGTTATTTGTGCACTTGGTGGACTTATTGGTCATTTGACTAGACTTATGGTATACTTATGTTAATCCAACTCTTTCTTTCTTCGACTGCATTTGCTGCACACTTAAGATTTGTCAATCGATTGTGCCATTAGTAACCACATTTCCTTTTCAGTAACGCTTAAGAATTGCTTCAAAACACTGTAATTAGGCATAGTTTTCAGTCTTTTTCTAAATATAATGTGCTTGTCATAAGATTGCCCGCTACAACTCTAGCCGGAAATGTGTTCCAAGCTCTGATATGCTACAATCTGTAAACAGCTAGAGGATGCTCTAAAAAATGGGAAGTATTACCTTACAATGTGTACCAAACTTGTCTAAGGATGGATGGTCAGACTCTTGTGAACCTGGAGGTTTTCAACAACAGTTTTGACGGTGGCTCATCAGGTATAAGTGCACCTTGTACCTACGTCCTGCTCTACTTAATATATCAAACGTAGACAGTCAACTCTGTATACTCTTAATTTTGTTGCAGGTACTCTGTACAAGCACTCAATCACTGCATAACTGCATCCGGTAAGCGGCTTCTAAGAAGATGGATATGCCATCCGCTAAAGGATGTCAATGCTATAAATAGGAGGCTCGATATTGTTGAGGGCTTCATTCAAAATTGTGGGGTAGGCTCTATTACACTTGAGCATCTCCGGAAAATTCCTGACCTTGAGAGGTTACTTGGACGAGTTAGATCCACCGTGGGGTTAACATCTGCTGTTATGTTGCCCTTTGTTGGAGAAAGGATATTAAAGAGACGGGTTAGTGGTTGCTCTTTTCTGTTTCAATCCTAGCTTCATAAGCTTATTGCAGCTTATAGTTCTCTTTTGTATGGTCTAGATTCAGTCAATGACATGAACGTTTTTGCAAATTATAAAGTTCTTTCCTTATCTATGCTACTGACTAATGACATGTGGCTTTCTGTATGCGCTAGATTAAAACGTTCGGCATGCTTATCAAGGGCCTTCGGGTTGGAATCAACTTATTAAGTGTTCTACAAAGAGAGGACCATGGTATATCAGCACTGTCCAAGTCAGTGGATATTCCAACCCTGAGCTCTCTCGATGAACTAGTTCATCAATTTGAAGAGGCTATAGAGAATGACTTTCCACGGTACCAGGTACTGGGAATTTCTATGTGCTTATCAATCTAAGTGCTTACTTATTTTTTCTCTGTGTTTGTTCCGGACTTCCATCAGTACTCGACCACTTATTGTCTGATCTTGAGTTTTGACAGGATCATGATATCAAAGACGATGATGCTAACACCTTGGCTATTTTAGTGGAACTATTTGTTGGAAAAGCTTCTGAATGGTCTCTAGTGATCAATGCCATCAGCGTTGTTGATGTCCTTAGGTCCTTTGCAGCAATGACATTGTTGTCATTTGGTACCATGTGCAGACCACGTATTCTGTTGAAAGACAAAGTGCCTGTACTTCGGATGAAGGGTCTATGGCATCCCTATGCTTTTGCAGAAAGTGCAACTGGGCTTGTGCCAAATGATTTATCTCTTGGCCAGGATTTATCTGGTCATAATCGCTTTGCATTGTTGTTGACTGGTCCAAATATGGGAGGAAATCTACAATAATGCGTGCCACCTGCTTGGCTATTGTACTTGCCCAGGTATGTATAACTAAATTTTGTTATGCATGCCCTTGTTCTTGCGAACACTTGTGCCTCCCTATTTAGATGTGTAAATGGAATTTCTTCTGGTCTGCAGCTTGGATGTTATGTCCCGTGTACATCATGTGAATTGACTCTTGCTGACTCCATCTTTACGCGCCTTGGTGCAACAGATCGGATTATGTCTGGAGAAAGTAAGTAGTCATAACCATTTGGTCATGTCTATCGAATCCTATGTCTTTTGGCCCAAAATGGAGTTAAAAAAATGTAGTTTCCTTCCTAATTATTATATTTACAAAAATAAATTGACCAGGCAACACTAGGGGATTCACATATGGTATATTTTCCATATTATAAAACTGTACAACATATCCCTCAATCCCTGAAGGATTACATCAGAGAATTATATCCACAAATTGGTTCCTAATAAGTCAAATATTCAAATGTGGTTGCAGAAAAAATGCATCCTGATTTTACATGCTATAAATCTGTTGAGTAAATCCGTGGATTCTCAATAGCAACTTAGAAAGCACTATCAAATTTGGATTAGGTATGACATGTCGACCTTAACTTGGATCGTTACAACATTAGTTGCATTCTTGCAGGCACCTTTCTTGTTGAATGTACCGAGACTGCATCTGTTCTTCAGAATGCAACTGAGGATTCTCTTGTCTTGCTTGATGAGCTTGGCAGAGGGACTAGCACATTTGATGGATATGCAATTGCATATGCTGTGAGTATTTATTTCTTATGCTATACTATTTCATCACCGTTCTTGCCATGCCTTTCAACCTTCACTAAGGCCTGTGGCACTAGTACCCTGTTGGTACCAGTAAGCTGGTTTGGCTATCCGCAATAGATGAGATAGGCAGAAACAGATCAATTTCTCACTTGCAACATGGGCATATTATGACGTGCTTTTGCCTGTTTTGCATTGCTCATCATTCATGCATCTGAAAATGTCCATGCTTCTGATAATTGTATTGTGCCCCAGGTATTCCGCCACCTGGTGGAACAGGTCCGATGCCGTCTGCTCTTCGCCACGCACTACCACCCTCTCACGAAGGAGTTCGCCTCCCACCCCCACGTGAGCCTCCAGCACATGGCCTGCATGCTCAGGCCAAAAGCGGAGGCAACGGCGAGAAGGAGCTCACCTTCCTCTACCGGCTCGCATCAGGCGCCTCCCCAGAGAGCTACGGCCTGCAGGTCGCCACGATGGCAGGGATCCCGATGTCCATAGTGGAGAAGGCGTCTGTCGCGGGGCAGATGATGAAGTCGAAGATCGCCAGGAACTTCAAGTCGAGCGAAGGGCGGCGGAGTTCTCCACCCTCCATGAGGACTGGCTGAGGACGATCCTGGCGATCGGCGGTGTCAAGGACGGGCACCTGGACGAGGACACCATGGACACGATGTTCTGCGTCGCCCAGGAGCTCAAGTCTCACTTCAGGAAAGGAGGAAGATAAGCGCGGAGAAGCCGCCACTGACCACTAAGTAATTATCAGTGTTTAGATCCGTTTCAGTGTCGTGTCTTTATTTGCATGTTTATTTCATATTTGGCAGCAGTAGATGTAGCTAGCCTTCAGTTTTGATGGCATGTGTTATGTACTGTCAACAGTCGATTGTCTCAGCCTCTCAGGGTCTTGTATATAAGCTCGTATGCCTTGGTGTTTATAAGAACGCAAGCCCACTTTGACCCGAGTTTGCTAGGGTGCATTACTCGGTTTCTCTGAAACTGTGCTTGATCTCAGAGTTTGCCACGAGAACACCAGTATGTGAGCGTTCCTGTTTACTCTCGGATTAATGGAGAATTTTGACAGTGCCAGGATTAAGCATGACCACCTAAAAAGAATACTCCCTCCGATCCATATTAGTGGTCACAACTTTGTCTAGATACACATGTATCTAGTCTAAATACTTAACTAGATACATATGAATTTAGACAAATCTATGCCCACTAATATGGATCGGAGGGAGTACCAACTTTGTGAGCGTCGAGCTGGATTGGTAACAAGTCCCACTTGCCGAGAAAAGGAGCTCGTAGCTAGTTCTCAGGCATGATCAACCCCGTGCATGGCAAGCTGTACCTCCCCCTTCCTTCCCACATCGCTTCTTTGCCAGCTCCTCGGCATTAATGGACAGCTGCACCATCCACTGCATCGTTTCTTCCTGCATGCACACACAACTATACAAGTCACAGGCTAAAAGAGGTAAGCAGCTAAGCTACACAACCAATCACGCAGAGAACAGCTATGAATGCATATATGAGTAGCTCACTCACGTCGATGCATGGGGAGTAAAAATCATATGCTACGCCAACCCAAAGCCTCTCAGCCTCATCGGCCTGATCACAGGCACGCACTCAAAAGCCATGTCAACGCTCCCCGGCCGGCTCGCCACCAAACCGAAAGCTAAGCCCATTTAATCCAAAGCCAGTGCACGCGTACGTCCTCGATCCTGTTTAAATACCCCCGCGCCGGGCCTCCCGCTTTCCCCAGCACAAAACACAACACAGTGATCGAGTACCACCATCCGTCCGTACGCGCGAGCACGAAGCTACGGAGCAAGAAAGGCGTGCTTCCGATGGGAAGCCGGGCAATGGCGTGCCTGCTGCTGCTGGCGCTTGGGTGGGCGGCGAGCGCCGCCGCCTGGCGCGAGCCCGTGCCGTGGAGCACCAGCACGGACGCGGCCAAGGGCTGTGACAAGAAGAAACATGGTAAGGGTGGTGGTGGAGGTGCGGGTGGTGGTTTGGGAGGTGGCATTGGTGCAGGGGGTGGAGCGGGAGGTGGTGCTGGTGCTGGTGGAGGCGGAGGTATGGGCGGCGGTGGTGGGTTTGGAGGAGGAGGCGGTGTAGGCGGCGGCGGTGGCATGGGCGGTGGTGCAGGATTCGGAAGCGGAGGAGGTGTAGGAGCCGGCGGCGGAGCTGGCTTAGGTGCTGGTGGTGGGCTCGGAGGTGGAGCAGGAGCTGGTGGTGGTGGTGGCGTTGGCATGGGTGCCGGTGGTGGAGGTGGGTTTGGAGGTGGAGGCGGAGCTGGTGGTGGCATGGGCGCCGGTGGTGGAGGTGGATTTGGAGGAGGAGCTGGTGGAGGAATGGGCGTTGGTGGGGGACTTGGAGGAGGAGCCGGTGCGGGAGATGGTGGAGGAATTGGTGGTGGTGGGGGACTCGGAGGAGGAGCCGGCGCAGGTGGTGGTGGAGGATTTGGAAGCGGTGGTGGATTTGGTGCCGGCTCGGGTGATGGCACGGGTCTTGGTGGTGGCATGGGAGGCGGTGCTGGTGGTGGAGCTGGAGGAGGCATGGGCGGCGGGAGCGGTGGAGGCTTTGGAGGCGGCGGCGGTATTGGTGGTGGTTCTGGTGGAAGCGGTGGAGGTTTTGGAGGCGGAGAGGGTGCAGGTGGAGGCATTGGCGGTGGAAGTGGTGGAGGCTTTGGAGGTGGGGGTTGTAACAGCCCGAATTTTGAAAACCCAAAAACCCGAGTAAAATTTTCGCTTTTGTGTTGCATTGCATCATAGCATCTTTATTAAATTGCTAAACCCATAAGACCCTTGGTTTGGCACCACCTTAAGACAAATGCCGAACTTGTTTTAACCACTTTCACAACAATGTGAGGCACTTAAACTTGCAAAACAAAATTACCTCGACATCTTATATTGTCAAGGAAGTTCCAAAAGTTCCAAAGATATTTTCGACAAACTATTTTGATTGGTAAAATTAAAATAAATGGAGGGAACTCAAAATTGTCTGTGAGCTCTTCTTATTTTATTTTCCTAACAAATGAGTTTCAAATATTCTGGAAAAATTAGGGGAGCTTCATATTATTATAAAGAGACTCCCCAAAAATTTGCATAATTTTTGGAAGTGTTGAAGCTGCTCTTTAAAATCAAATACAGCTGCTGGAATTAATTCCAGAACAGGAAAGGACTCGTTCGTGATGTTTTTAAAACTGCTAGGGACTTGTTTGTAAAAACTTCATCTTCCTCCTTCCTGTAGCGACCGCCCGCGCGCGCTGCTCCCGCCGCACCGTGCCGTGCGCCTCGCCCCTGGCCCCCTCTCTGCCCTCCACTGCTCGGAGACCACCACCACGTGCTGCTCACCCCATTTCCCCACCCCTGCTTCTCCCCCCGTGCCCCACCTTTCTCTCCCTGCGAGCCGCCATGGCCGCCAAGGTGCCGAGCTCACCGCCGCCTGTCGCCGCTGCCTGAGAAGCTCCCGAGCAAATCGGTGACCCCCACCATCTCCGCCGCGTCGCCTGCTTCGACTCTGCCCAAGGAATCGAGCCGAGGACCCGTGAATCGACCGTGCCGCTCGAGTTCATCCCCGACACCGCCGCGCCATGGACGAGCTCGTCGCCGCCGTTTGACGTTTCCCCGGGCGAATCCAGCACCACCAGAAGGTCCGCCGTGGTCCGCTCCACCTACACGCCAAAGGAATCGATCGGAGTCGCCGCGAATCGCCACCGCCGCTCGAGTTCGTCGCCGCCACCATCCGGAGCTCCGCCGCCCAGATACGCCGCCGCCACACCGTTTCCGGCCACCACGACCACCTCCACCCGCTCACGGTGAGATCCCCGTGCCGTTGTGCACCTTCCCCTCTCCCCTCTCGCACTGCTCCGTGCTCCACCGTCGCCGCCCGTACGCCGGCCTTCATCGTCGTCCTTCCTCGCACGCCCCGGTCGTGGAAACGGCCAGGACCGGCCTCGAGGCCGTCCACCTCTGTTGCGCGCCCGGCCTTTGGACCGGCCCAGCCGGGCTGAGAGCCGGAAGGCTCTGTGGCGAGGCCGGCCTCACAACCGGCCCTGGCCGGCCTCACTGCCGGCCCCCTCTGCTAGCAGGCCGGCCTGCCAGCCGGCCCAACCGGGCTGGAGGCCGGGCAGACTGTTTTTTTTTGTTGTTGTTCTTTTTCCATTTTCCTCCCCCATCTCGCGCATGATTCCCGCTACCCCCTCACGCCTTTAGGAACATCGTCACCGATGATTCAACGACTTGATCCATCTCTCTCGAATCCGAGGAAATAACTTTTAATAGTTGTTGAAATTAAAATAATTAAAAGGAAATAACTAAAAAGAGGAAATTCTAAAATTAATAACTCTTTATCGGGATCTCCTAAAAAGGTGTTCTTTATACCAAAATGATCAGTGATTCAAATGCCATCAAACCGTGTGAATATAAACTCATGATCACAAATATTTATTGATGTTATTCATAAATTGGGTAAAGGAATTAAATTCGATTAATGATTTAATTCACTAATTCCATCGGTACTCGGAAAATTACCAATGAGGGACCAAAATGATCGGGAGAACAAAACATATCTAATCATGTCATGTTCATGCATAGTTGAGCCACTTCTTAGTAATGTGCTAATTTATAAGCAAGTGGACATTAAGTTAAATATGGGGTTGCTTCCAAATAATTGCACTAATTATTTGGCCCTCCATTTAATTTGTTAGCTAACTTTTATGGTGTTCCATTGCATAAACCTGTCATACCATCATGTGCTTGTGCATTGCATTGTGACCAATGTGTGGTGATTGATGGTTGTTTCCATGTTTATGCTCCGCTAGATCAAGCAGCCGGGGTTACTCCACAATACCCCGAGAATCCGTATTACCACCCGCCGTATCAACAAGGCAAGCGTAATCCCCCTCTGAGCATATCCTATCCTATTTTCCGCAATTATTTTCTCCACTATAATATTGCATGCGGTTCTAAATGTCTTTTGCCTGGATTAGAGTATCCTACTAGTTGCATTAGAATCCTGTTGCCAATACCTGTTTTACCTTCCTATTACCATAGGTTTGTACTGTTGGCCTGAGATAATTACTATGCTTTGCAAATGCTTAGCCATGCTTAGTGAAATGCCTAGTTGTACTATGGTTGGTACATGCTGGAAACAGGTGTTGACTTGTGACAGTAAATGATGGTGGAGAAATTGTGGTGATGGATAATAAAATGCTAAAGGTGGGGATGAGAGGCCACATGGGATGTGGTGGGTTGTCTCGTTCTCGCCGCCTAAGTGCGAGTTCTCGCCTACGAGCCAAGTTGAGCGTGCAACCATGCGTGGGCATATGGAACCTCGTCGACCGACTAACTTGTGGCGGACTAGCCGAGGGTCCTCTAGTTTGGCTTTCCATTTGCGCGTGCGTTGGAGATGGTGGCCAAGACTGAGATGAGGATTGTTGTGTCAGGAAAATAAGTGGCCGCGGGACAGGGTGCGCGAAGGTACCTCTTGTCCTACCGCCACTGATGATCCTTGGATAGTCTTAAGCGAGGTAAAGGTTGTAGCCGTTTCACACTCAGCCGGCTTTCCCAGGAAGAGAGCTAATGTCTGGCAATGAGTCTGGCGGTACGCGTGGATAAGGAGCTGGGAGGTCCCTCGCGGAACCTGGCGACTTTCACATTGTACACCCCTGCAGGGATAAATCTTTTCGAAAAGCCGTGTCCGCGGTTATGGACGACTTGGTGACGGATTCCGAGATCATAGAATAACTTTAACGGAATGATTAAAAACTGGGTACTAGAGGTACCATTCAAGATTGCAAGGTGAGCTTCCTCGAGGGTGATTCGGGGAGGTGCCTTTGATGAACAGGTACTTTGATGTTGATGGTTGCTGATGAGAAAGTGATCAGAAGAAAAAGAGTTACTTCTTTCCCCTCTTCAAAAATATTCTGATTAGTCGATGCCATGGAGTTGTGTTCTATAAATAAAATCAGCTTTATGCAAAACAGCCATAAAACCTTGAAAGCCAATCATCGAGCATATATTAGCTCTTAATCTTGCGAGTTCGTCGAACTCAACGTCGTTTGCTTATTTTCAGGGAGGACTTCACCGACCTCGAAGGTGGGTTCTTTGTGGACGTCGACGAGTAGTCTGGGGTTCCCAGGTGGCAGCTTGGGACAACTCGGAATAGCTGGCGCTGTGATGTTTATTTGTAGGCCTCTTAGGCCATATATTTGGATCTTGTTGTTTAGAACAACGCCCTTCGCTTCCGCTTGATGAAATGTTGGGTCGGTGACCCCTGTTTGTAGCTTTTGCTATCTTTCTCTATTATAAGAGTTGCTTATAATGTTTTGTGTCGTAGAGTCTGTGATGTGCCAGTTGTTCCACAAGTCTTGATCTCTCTATTATGCTTTGATAGTGTGTCTGGTGGTAACGGATAACCGGGGACACAGTATCACTGTATAGTAGTCGGGTCGGGGCGCCACAAGTTGGTATCAGAGCAGGACTGCCTGTAGGAAACCCTTCTACTGGTCGATGTTGAGTCTAGTGTTTGTGAAAATATTTTTAACCTAAAAATGAGTTGTGAAAACCATCTTAGGATTCTTTTTACTCCTTATCTGGTTACCCTCTAATCTCGGAGCAATCTTACCTCGATTTGGTTTAAAGGTTTTACTTCTCACCTGTTGATTCAAAATTATTAGGATCGCGAGGGTGGGTTCTACCTTGAGTGTTATGTGTCACGTTGCTCCCGCCGCGCTACAATCCGAAGCTTCATGTGCCGAGAATCCATCTGGAGTACGACGAAAATTCCATCAACTCAGTTGGTTACGAACCCTTGTATTCCTATCAAGTTTAATCTCTTAATCCTTTCTTCTGGGTTTTAACCCAAGGACTTGAACATAAGGTCCCGGATTGTGCCAACTAGAGTGTGTTAAGTTGTGATTTCTTAACTCTCGCTAGTAGCGCATGATGCTGATCTTTAACCCAAGTCCTTTATGTGGTCTGTGTGGTAAATGGTTGAACCTTAATTTCCCGCACCTCAGCTGGCTATGTAACTTTAGCTCTCCCTTAGCCTTGTTTTAGGTTCTGTCTTGGAACCATCGGGGTTATGATCAGGATTCTCCCAGCAAGTCTCCCATCTATGTTCGTGATTCCGCTACATCTCTCCTTTTCGGGCATGGTTATCACAATTGAGTAATAACCGGTGCATCTTCAACATCTTAGGATTTCTCCTGAGCAAGTTTCTTACTCTGATCTGCTTTTCGACCTTTGTCTGTCTTTTGGCAGTAACGTTCTCACCGTGCATTGGAGTGTTCCGATGCTAGTCACTCCCTTGATCCGGCAAAATTCTTTCCCCTTCGTCTTGTTAGAAGGACTCCCGTATCCTGTCCACTCCTCGGCTCAAGTCAAAGTAATGAAATCTACAGAATACGGGCTTTGTCTAATTTTTGTTCTGCTCCACCTTAGAGTGTCACACTCTTTTATATCAAAGTATCGTGCTTAACATCATGATCCTCTTGATGAAGTGATGCTCTCACACTTGTTACTCTTCGTTCTCCGAGTGACTTGTTACTCCAGAATGATAAGACGTGAGCAACGTTGTGGCTATCGGATATTCTCAGCAGTTTCCACTGCGCGGAAATCCAAAGACCTTTGTGTCCTCCTTAGCATGATTGTTTAGCCGATCAATAAGCTGGATTCGACTGTGTTTCCAAGTTCCTTCTCTCCGGTGCCCTTCCTCGGTCAAAGAGCTAGGTTCGCGCCGAAACTTCCAAGACCACCTCGTTGTGCCTTGAAAGGCATGATCCTCCCTCGAACGCAAGATCCACCGCCATGCCGTGATATCCTGTTGTTCCTTCCAGAAGTATCGCCAGGTTGTCGCCTGTCCAAGCTCAACATCACGGACAACTCTTTTCTCCAAGAAAATTGAGCTTATGGGTAAGCTGGTTCTCTGAACAACTCCCTTCTCCAAGAAAATCGTGTTGGATGTCCAGAATTATTCGGTTGAGCTTAAACAACTTGGAAGAGTTGAAAGACGAGAGCTCTCTCCCGACATAGTTCATTTTCAATAGGATGTCTAGTCTGTTCGTGTTGGAGCCAGGAAGTAACTCCTCTTGGATATGCTACCCTCTAACTCTTTTGATTTGAGTTGGGCTATCGTCAAATCAAACTCAGACCCACTTACTTGAATGCGTTAGTCTGACCAATCCTTATGCCCGTTCATGTGATAACTTCAGAACACATACCTTGCGAGGTCGACCGTCTTGGAGTATCTAGATAAGTTGGTTGTTGAGCCCTTCCACTACATTCTTTCTTCCTCCATGTTTGATGGGAAACTTGTTAGAACTAACCTTGTGTCGTCACAAGGCGAGGTTCTAGAAGTTAGAAGTGACTTCTCTGGTTCACGTGCAACTGCTGAAAGATGTCGCCGTGGATCTGAGAGAATTGTCTTGTTCCCTCGAAATCATTTCAACTCGATCATGCATGTGTAGAATATTCTCGGAATGGTATGTTGTTGCCTCCATTCCTTCAGACTTTCATCTCTGCATCCAAGCCACTGATCGAATTGTTCCAGGAAGAGAAGAAGGCTGAGAACTTCTTCGTCTTCTATGGTGTTTCCCATCAAGAACTCAATCGTGTCTCGCTGCAAGGTATCCAAATTAGGGCATCTGTCGCCTGACAAGCTGTTAATACACGAGTTCCGCAATCTCGTTCTTCCTTTGGAGTTTGACCTTGTAGTCTAACTCCTGGGGTTCCTAGCAATAGTAACCCGTTGGTATGCATTGCAAAGCTTCCTATTCCTACCGGTGCTGAGTCTGAAGTATCTCTACACCCGGTCAGATCTAAATCTCAAACAGAAACGACAGTTGGTGATCCTCAAGAAGCTTGACCCGATGTCCGGAGCATCAAGAAGTTTTCCCGATAGTAACGTTCCCGGAGTTTCTAAAGTTCTCTCGATTTAGCTCTCATGATCCTTTTCCAGTGATCCGAAATGCTCCTCCGTGAGGAAAGTTCTACTCAAGCCGACTAGTACAAGTTACCTCGTCATCTGTTGGAATTTTGTTTTGACAATCTCCCTCAGAAATTTTGGGCCTTGTGCAAAGTTCATATTCTGGATCCTTTGAGAAAACAGTTGTCTACCAACTGGAAACTCCTTGTCAATCTCCCTTCACCCGCTTGTGTCTCCTATCTGTCAATTCAGGGGATGCTTGAAGTCTCATCCTAAGTTCTACTAGGAGGTACTCGGTCGTTGTATCTTTACAAAGAACCATCCTTACGGTGAGGTTCCCTTCTTTACCTATGGTGTACGTTGATAGTGACCTCGAAGTGAAGCCGATGAAGATCTTCAGGATGCCCTCGATCAACCTATTCAAGAAAGAAGCCACCCGAAGAGAGAAGATCGAGTAGTACCGTTGTGACCCTTTTTCCCTCTTTCCTACTCTAAGAATCTCGGGACGAGATTCCTGTAAGGAGGGTAGAGTTGTAACAGCCCGAATTTTGAAAACCCAAAAACCCGAGTAAAATTTTCGCTTTTGTGTTGCATTGCATCATAGCATCTTTATTAAATTGCTAAACCCATAAGACACTTGGTTTGGCACCACCTTAAGACAAATGCCGAACTTGTTTTAACCACTTTCACAACAATGTGAGGCACTTAAACTTGCAAAACAAAATTACCTCGACATCTTATATTGTCAAGGAAGTTCCAAAAGTTCCAAAGATATTTTCGACAAACTATTTTGATTGGTAAAATTAAAATAAATGGAGGGAACTCAAAATTGTCTGTGAGCTCTTCTTATTTTATTTTCCTAACAAATGAGTTTCAAATATTCTGGAAAAATTAGGGGAGCTTCATATTATTATAAAGAGACTCCCCAAAAATTTGCATAATTTTTGGAAGTGTTGAAGCTGCTCTTTAAAATCAAATACAGCTGCTGGAATTAATTCCAGAACAGGAAAGGACTCGTTCGTGATGTTTTTAAAACTGCTAGGGACTTGTTTGTAAAAACTTCATCTTCCTCCTTCCTGTAGCGACCGCCCGCGCGCGCTGCTCCCGCCGCACCGTGCCGTGCGCCTCGCCCCTGGCCCCCTCTCTGCCCTCCACTGCTCGGAGACCACCACCACGTGCTGCTCACCCCATTTCCCCACCCCTGCTTCTCCCCCCGTGCCCCACCTTTCTCTCCCTGCGAGCCGCCATGGCCGCCAAGGTGCCGAGCTCACCGCCGCCTGTCGCCGCTGCCTGAGAAGCTCCCGAGCAAATCGGTGACCCCCACCATCTCCGCCGCGTCGCCTGCTTCGACTCTGCCCAAGGAATCGAGCCGAGGACCCGTGAATCGACCGTGCCGCTCGAGTTCATCCCCGACACCGCCGCGCCATGGACGAGCTCGTCGCCGCCGTTTGACGTTTCCCCGGGCGAATCCAGCACCACCAGAAGGTCCGCCGTGGTCCGCTCCACCTACACGCCAAAGGAATCGATCGGAGTCGCCGCGAATCGCCACCGCCGCTCGAGTTCGTCGCCGCCACCATCCGGAGCTCCGCCGCCCAGATACGCCGCCGCCACACCGTTTCCGGCCACCACGACCACCTCCACCCGCTCACGGTGAGATCCCCGTGCCGTTGTGCACCTTCCCCTCTCCCCTCTCGCACTGCTCCGTGCTCCACCGTCGCCGCCCGTACGCCGGCCTTCATCGTCGTCCTTCCTCGCACGCCCCGGTCGTGGAAACGGCCAGGACCGGCCTCGAGGCCGTCCACCTCTGTTGCGCGCCCGGCCTTTGGACCGGCCCAGCCGGGCTGAGAGCCGGAAGGCTCTGTGGCGAGGCCGGCCTCACAACCGGCCCTGGCCGGCCTCACTGCCGGCCCCCTCTGCTAGCAGGCCGGCCTGCCAGCCGGCCCAACCGGGCTGGAGGCCGGGCAGACTGTTTTTTTTTGTTGTTGTTCTTTTTCCATTTTCCTCCCCCATCTCGCGCATGATTCCCGCTACCCCCTCACGCCTTTAGGAACATCGTCACCGATGATTCAACGACTTGATCCATCTCTCTCGAATCCGAGGAAATAACTTTTAATAGTTGTTGAAATTAAAATAATTAAAAGGAAATAACTAAAAAGAGGAAATTCTAAAATTAATAACTCTTTATCGGGATCTCCTAAAAAGGTGTTCTTTATACCAAAATGATCAGTGATTCAAATGCCATCAAACCGTGTGAATATAAACTCATGATCACAAATATTTATTGATGTTATTCATAAATTGGGTAAAGGAATTAAATTCGATTAATGATTTAATTCACTAATTCCATCGGTACTCGGAAAATTACCAATGAGGGACCAAAATGATCGGGAGAACAAAACATATCTAATCATGTCATGTTCATGCATAGTTGAGCCACTTCTTAGTAATGTGCTAATTTATAAGCAAGTGGACATTAAGTTAAATATGGGGTTGCTTCCAAATAATTGCACTAATTATTTGGCCCTCCATTTAATTTGTTAGCTAACTTTTATGGTGTTCCATTGCATAAACCTGTCATACCATCATGTGCTTGTGCATTGCATTGTGACCAATGTGTGGTGATTGATGGTTGTTTCCATGTTTATGCTCCGCTAGATCAAGCAGCCGGGGTTACTCCACAATACCCCGAGAATCCGTATTACCACCCGCCGTATCAACAAGGCAAGCGTAATCCCCCCTCTGAGCATATCCTATCCTATTTTCCGCAATTATTTTCTCCACTATAATATTGCATGCGGTTCTAAATGTCTTTTGCCTGGATTAGAGTATCCTACTAGTTGCATTAGAATCCTGTTGCCAATACCTGTTTTACCTTCCTATTACCATAGGTTTGTACTGTTGGCCTGAGATAATTACTATGCTTTGCAAATGCTTAGCCATGCTTAGTGAAATGCCTAGTTGTACTATGGTTGGTACATGCTGGAAACAGGTGTTGACTTGTGACAGTAAATGATGGTGGAGAAATTGTGGTGATGGATAATAAAATGCTAAAGGTGGGGATGAGAGGCCACATGGGATGTGGTGGGTTGTCTCGTTCTCGCCGCCTAAGTGCGAGTTCTCGCCTACGAGCCAAGTTGAGCGTGCAACCATGCGTGGGCATATGGAACCTCGTCGACCGACTAACTTGTGGCGGACTAGCCGAGGGTCCTCTAGTTTGGCTTTCCATTTGCGCGTGCGTTGGAGATGGTGGCCAAGACTGAGATGAGGATTGTTGTGTCAGGAAAATAAGTGGCCGCGGGACAGGGTGCGCGAAGGTACCTCTTGTCCTACCGCCACTGATGATCCTTGGATAGTCTTAAGCGAGGTAAAGGTTGTAGCCGTTTCACACTCAGCCGGCTTTCCCAGGAAGAGAGCTAATGTCTGGCAATGAGTCTGGCGGTACGCGTGGATAAGGAGCTGGGAGGTCCCTCGCGGAACCTGGCGACTTTCACATTGTACACCCCTGCAGGGATAAATCTTTTCGAAAAGCCGTGTCCGCGGTTATGGACGACTTGGTGACGGATTCCGAGATCATAGAATAACTTTAACGGAATGATTAAAAACTGGGTACTAGAGGTACCATTCAAGATTGCAAGGTGAGCTTCCTCGAGGGTGATTCGGGGAGGTGCCTTTGATGAACAGGTACTTTGATGTTGATGGTTGCTGATGAGAAAGTGATCAGAAGAAAAAGAGTTACTTCTTTCCCCTCTTCAAAAATATTCTGATTAGTCGATGCCATGGAGTTGTGTTCTATAAATAAAATCAGCTTTATGCAAAACAGCCATAAAACCTTGAAAGCCAATCATCGAGCATATATTAGCTCTTAATCTTGCGAGTTCGTCGAACTCAACGTCGTTTGCTTATTTTCAGGGGAGGACTTCACCGACCTCGAAGGTGGGTTCTTTGTGGACGTCGACGAGTAGTCTGGGGTTCCCAGGTGGCAGCTTGGGACAACTCGGAATAGCTGGCGCTGTGATGTTTATTTGTAGGCCTCTTAGGCCATATATTTGGATCTTGTTGTTTAGAACAACGCCCTTCGCTTCCGCTTGATGAAATGTTGGGTCGGTGACCCCTGTTTGTAGCTTTTGCTATCTTTCTCTATTATAAGAGTTGCTTATAATGTTTTGTGTCGTAGAGTCTGTGATGTGCCAGTTGTTCCACAAGTCTTGATCTCTCTATTATGCTTTGATAGTGTGTCTGGTGGTAACGGATAACCGGGGACACAGTATCACTGTATAGTAGTCGGGTCGGGGCGCCACAGGGGTGGTATGGGTGGAGGTTCTGGTGGAGGCATTGGCGGTGGAAGCGGTGCAGGTGGAGGCATAGGCACCGGTGGTGGGAAGGGCGGTGGTTTTGGTGGTGGCGTCGGTATGGGTGGTGGAAGTGGTGGAGGCTTTGGAGGTGGTGGCGGCATAGGCACCGGTGGAGGGAAGGGTGGTGGTTTTGGTGGTGGCGCTGGCGGAGGCATGGGTGGTGGAAGTGGCGGAGGCGCCGGTGGCGGATTTGGTGTCGGAGCCGGTTCCGGTGCAGGAATGGGTGGAGGCTTCGGAGGTGGTGCTGGTGCAGGAGGCGGTTTAGGAGATGGTGCGGGCGAAGGAGGAGGTTTCGGAGGCGGCGGTGGCATGGGAGGTGGTTTCGGAGCTGCCAGTGGTGTAGGTGGTGGTTTTGGAGGTGGGGGTGGCACAGGAGGTGGCTTTGGAGGAGGCGGTGGTTCAGGAGGTGGATTTGGAAGTGGCGGTGGCGCGGGCGACGGCATGGGAGCTGGTGTCGGAGGCGGTTTTGGAGCGGGCAGCGGCGGTGGCATCGGGGGAGGGAGTGGATTGGACAAAGGAGTTGGTGGCGGTGGCGGCCTCGGCAGAGGATCGAACAAGGGCATTGGAAGTGGGAGTGGCCTGGGTGGAGGTGGCAGAGTGGGCAAGAGAGGCGGCGGTCTTGGTCCTGGCGGTGGCATCGGTGGATACGGTGGAGTGGACCACAACATTGGTGGCGGACCTAGCGGTGGTGGACGAAATCGTGGCGGGAAGCATAATGGTGGAGGCAACCATGGTAGAAAAATTACCAAGTTAGCATGTTTGAATTGAACTGAGATGATGGGTGATACATTGTGTGATGCCACTGTGGTGCTCCGTGTGATTTGGACGACTACTCATTTGATTTGATTGATTAATTAATAAGGGAAAGCCTAAATATTTTCTAACATTTTGTTTATATGTTTTGACGGTCTTATTATTTCCTTATCCATCAAAGTTACAGCAACAAGCGATAATTAGCTATTTTTTTTAATAATACATTTTTTTAATTAAATTCAAAAAATATTACGCAAAATAACGAAATTTCAAAAATAATACGGCCTCGGCCAGGGCTGGGCCGATTAGAGCCTGTCGGCCAGAGCTGGGCCGATAAGGCCTTATCGGCTCTGTCTAAGCCGACAAGGTCGCATGGTGGGCCAGGCCTGCGTCCGACAGGCCGTCACGCGTTACTAATCGGCCAATTTTAGCCGACAGGCCTGTCGGCCAGTACTGGGCCGATAGGGTGCTGGATAAGGCCAATCCTGGCCACATCTTCTTCCTCGCGTCCTCTCTCTCCTTTTCTTCTTCCTCTCGAAAACCAGCAGCTCCTTGCTGCGTTTCAGCGGCGATCTGTCCATCCAGCCACCAAATCTTCCTCCTAGAAATGTTAGAGAGTTAAGGCAGCTCAGATATACAGATGGGTTAGGTTTTTGTTTGGTTGGAGCAATGATGGAGTTTAGGTGGAGGTTCGTGTAGGGTGGTGGTGCAGCGTGGTGGTGGTGGTGCAGTGGTGTTGCTGGTGGTGCAGCGGTGGTGGTGACGGTGCTGGTCCATTGAATCGGCACGCTTCAAGGGTATGCGTTTATCTGGCTAATTAGGGTTTACTGTTGCGCTAGTAATATTAAGTATATAGTTGTTCCCGGTTATAACAGTTAATTGGTGTCACATTTTTAGGTTGTTGAGATGAGTAATTTAGTGAAATGTTTGTTTTACTATGGTCCTGGCGAAGTTGTGGTAAATGAGCATGGAGCTGATTTGGGTGAGTTTCGATGGTCAGAGTTGGAACTGAGTGACCCAGAAACATGGTCTATAAGTCAGCTGAAAGATTGGTTGGCAGCGTGTTTAGGGCTTAATCCTCAAACAGACACTGTCGGTGTGCATGCACTGTGGACGAAGACAAGGTCCCCGGTGTTTTTTTATTTGAGGCCGATAGAGCGGACCTCTCAGATGGTGCGATGGTTGCAAGGCTGCGAAAGCAGGGGATGTACCCCTATCGCGTTACTGATACCTGTCGCGAAGGAGGTGATTCCGCCTGAAGGCGAGGGAGGCACGATCCTGGCCAGAGTAGTCAGGAGATGCAATTTTCTGGACATGATTATAATCAGGGAGATGTTGGAGGTGGTGGTTATGAATCTGGCCAAAATAGTCAGCAGAGCAGATGGAAGAGGAGATGTTGGAGGTGGTACTTATGAATCTGGCCAAAATAGTCAGGCAGAGCATATGGAAGAGGGAGATGAAGATGTGCTGAGGCAGCTGCAGACGATGTATTCCAACAAATGATGGAAGAGGAAGACGAAGATGGTGGTAGTGCTTATGGGCATGATTCCGACGAGTCGGATGACGAACATGTGGTGCCAAATCCTGCGTCATGGAGTCATGATTTCTCGTCGTCAATGACAGTGAACGATGGTCATGATTCTGCCTGGGAATACCATCAGAACCAGGTTGCTGCGGGTGCTCTATATACCGACAAGCAACATTTGCAAGATGCAATCATTAAGTGGGCAATGTCGACTTGCAAGACATTCAAAACCAAGGTGTCGAGTAAAAAATATCTGACAATGGAATGTGAGGTAGCAGGGTGTCCTGGAAGGGTGCACGGTTATCGTCCTCACTTCGGCATAAACTGGAAAGTGAGCGACGTAGTACAACACACATGTAGAATTGAAGTATTCCTCAAGATCATCGTAACATTTCGTCGACGCTTATAGCTCGGTTGCTGTACTCAGAAATAGTACAGGGCAAAGCTATGGAAGCGAAGGCTATTAGCATAAGGTGTTCACCAGGTTCAAGTACAAAATATCTTATGGCAAAGCTTGGAGGGCTAAGCAGATGGCACTTGAGAAAAGATTCGGATCGTTCCTAGACTCATATGACTCAGTTGTTCGGCTCCTCCACACATTGCAGGCCCGTAATCCAGGCACATATGTTGACGTCAAACACTTTTGGATGGAAGAGTTTCCAAACGTAAAGGTGCTGCATCGTGTGTTCTTCTCTTTCGGTGTATGCATAGAAGCTTTCACTCACTGTCGACCAGTTATCTGTGTTGATGGTACATTTCTTACTGGAAGTATAGGGGACAGATCTTGACTGCCATTGGTCAGGATGGCAACAATCAGATCGTGCCACTTGCATTTGCTTTTGTGGAGAGCGAGAACACTGAAAGTTGGACTTGGTTCTTCAGGCAGCTTAAAATAGCAGTAGTAAAAGATAAGCCGAACGTGTGCATCCTTCATGACCGCCATGCTGGTATACTGAACGCCGTCAAGGCACTCACAAACCCTGTGGCCGCGGAAGAAACGCCATGGCTAGACCTGCAGAGTCGTTGGTGCATGCGCCATTTGGGGGCCAATTTTTTCTCACAGTTCCGAGATAAGGCTTTGATGAATCTATTCAAAAAACTATGCAAGCAGAACCAATTCTGGAAATACACATTCATACGTGGTAAGCTTGATGACTTCACTAACCAGCATGTTAGGCAGAGGAGAGCTGCACGAAATGTTGCAGTAGCAGCACATGTGCAACTTGTGGCGCAACAGCTAGCAACCGGACCTCCACCAGCTGAGGATGTACCTGTTGGGCTTTGTGACTTGCCAGGATTTGATCCGCCTGGTGTTAGGAGAAAGACTGGGAGGTTGATTAAAAACTTTCAGCAGTGGATAGAGCACGAGCCTCTTGAGAGGTGGTCTTTGCTGCACGACACTTATGGAGCCAGGTACGGTGTTATGACTACCAACCTGGCTGAAACATACAACTTTGTTCTGAGAGGAAATAGGGCATTGCCACTTACAGCCATTGTGGAGGGTATTTTTGAGGGCACAGTCAAGTACTTCAGAGAAAGACGCCAGAAAGCTCACTTGCATATCGTAAACAACCCGAACACACCTTTTTGTGAGAAGATTACGGAGTACATGGATAGGAAGATGGCAAAAGCTCGTACTCATGCTGTGCAGGCCATAGGAAATCAAGAAAGGAGGTTCGAGGTACGCTTACCTTCTGACAATTTGGTTGCGGAAATCAGCTCAGAACGCATGAGGTGAGAATTGGAAATGAAGCCCGACCAACATGTGACTGCACATGCAATAAACCAAAATTGCTTCACCTGCCCTGCTCCCATGTATTGGCTGCGTGTGGGCAACTCGGACTGTCAGCCAGCTCGTTCGTTTCACCATATTATTTTAACGAGTCTGTTCTTAATACCTGGACCGGTGAAATGGTGGGATTTCGAGCTGTGGGTAATTTCAACACGGTTGACCCTAATGAAAGGCAGTACATCCCCGACCCAAGGCTACTGCGTCCGGTAGAGGTAGACGACCGTGCAAGCGTATCAGAAATGGTATGGATGAATCTGAAGCCGGAGGCCCAACAGTGCAATGTTTCTTGTGCAATGATTTTGGTCACAGGGACACTGGTTGTACCAAATTCCCACCTACGAATGCTGCTCCGGCAACTAGAGCAGCTGCTCCACGTGGGCGAGGCAGGCGAGGACCAAGAGGAAGGGGAAGAAACTAGGATATGTTTTAAATTTGGACTGTGCTTTTATTTGTAATAAATGTGGATCAATGTTTTAAATTTGGACTATGTTTTTATATGTAATATGTGTGGATCAGTGTTTTAAATTTAGAGTTTAATTTCATCTGTAATTAGTTCCATCTGTGTTTTAAATTTAGACATTTTATCTATAATTTGTATGCATTTTTGTTTAAAAAAGGAGGGGGAGTGGAGGGAAAAACGGAGGAAGCAGTAGGCCTTATCGGCCCAGCTAAGGACGACAGCACCCTATCGGCCCAGTCTTGGCCGATATGGCCTAGTCGGCTTAGCCCTGGCCGATAAGCTTCTCTGACACGCGCGGGCGTCGGCCGAAGGCCTTATCGGCCCAGCTCTGGCCGACAGGCTCTAATCGGCCCAGCCCTGGCCGAGGCCGTATTATTTTTGAAATTTCGTTATTTTGCGTAATATTTTTCGAATTTAATTAAACAAATGTATTATTAAAAAAAATTAGCCGATAATTACGCTGAAACTTGCATGCAACGATATCTAGAAATTTGTGATTGTTTAATTGCATTTTATTACACTTAAAAGTTATGTATGATTTGGAAAATATGTAAGTCCCTGATTGGGACAAAACATCAATTCAAACTCAAAATAGAGTTTACATTCTATTCAACTATTCTTTTGTTTCACTAAGTTCTTTCGCTCTCTATCCTTATCCACGTAGCAAGACAATTCACTTTTAGCGGGAGCCTCAGCCAACCTCGCACCTTTCACAAGGTAGTGCAAACAGACTGGTACAAGGAGCAGGGTTGGATGGGTGGAGGACCTCCTAGATTTGACTCTTGTGATTTGATAACTAAAATTAGTAAAGGTGTAATTTTTTTAAAAAAATCACGATCTATGTAAACACTAGAATATCACAATGTTTAAGGTGTAAAATTAAGATTCACGCAGCCTCGCATAAAAGTTCCGTAAGGTTTTTAAACATGTTTCATGTTAATATGTTATATGAAAAAAAAATTACACTTTTCAATAACATGCTCTTGTATGTCAAACAAAATGTCACAAAAAATTTAAAATACGTTTGATATGTACAATACTGTATGAAGATTTTTTTTTTATCCCCGGAGCATGTTCATGCATTTAACAAAAAAACGTGTTCACTTACTTTGGTACGAACAAAGATGATGGATAACTACGTAATTATGTATTGAGTACCATAATACAAACTATAAGAAAATGGGGTGAAAAAAAAAGATGCAAACACAAAAAAGAAAAGGAAATTCAGGAAAAAAAAAGAACAAGAAATCTGTCCTAGTAGACCGCCCGAGTAGAAAAGTCGGAACGCAGCTTCCTCCCGCACACGGCGGGAATTACGATTCCAGCTTTGAGCTGGCGGCCCATGTCCATCTGCTCAGAATGCCAACTACAATATGGCCGGAATTATGCCGCATAGGACTAACAAGGCGGGTGAGAAGCCCATGATGATCGGATTCGGCAGCCCGCAGGATAGTATATCATTTTCTCCTTGTTATTTCCATCCATTTATTTTGTTGCAAGCAATCATAGAGTGGAGCCATCCATGATATGATAAGGTATCTGATCTAGTACTGGAGATGAATAATAATTAGAGTACTACCTGATGATCCCACAAAGTAAAGGCAACCACACGGCCGCTGAAAAGCTAGCTAGCTACTAATTGAGCATGCAAATGCATTTTGACCAGCACTTGGTCATGAAAATCCCCAGGAACATGATCACTTCTATTGCAGTCTAGTGGTGGTCTACTAAAGTATCATGGAGTGTTGGGTAATATAGTAAATAAATTGGAGTGGTACATATATATAGGTTATCTTTTACCCAACATCATTTTGTATGATTAGGGTACATCTTTCTCTCATTGTAGTAACATTTTCCCGAAAAATAAATAAAGGAACCAGCTCAAAGTTTATACATAAGACATACTACTGAATCAAGTAATGATTCGAGATCGACTGAAACTTAATGGTACGGAACAATAACAACAACAAGAAAAAAAAGACATAGAAGGGTGGAGGAAGCAACTACATTGTCATCATCCAACATTTTGGTAATTAGGTCCCAGCCCTACCAATTATTCGGGTCCCTAAGCTATGAGTGCGAGGTGGGGCACATGCTTTGGCGCTCCGGTACACTACAAACAAACAAATCAAACAGGGCTTTGCCTACATTGTCTTCACCCCTTTCAACTGTGCACAAATCATGGATGGACCATCACTGCCATGCCCGGTCTCAAACAAAGGCCGGAGTAGGTTCACTAGTGCCACTTTATTATGATCAAATTAAAAACCTAGCTAGCATCCTATCAACTCTTCTTTCATCGACATGGAAGTGCTAATTAACTAGTACAAGGTGGAGTGGCGAGCAGGAGCCTGTTTGGTTAAAAAAAGGGAGCAAATGTGGAAACATGACAAAATCACAATTCCCCAACGATTCTCTTCCACCAAATCTTCAGTTGTTTAAGCAAGAAGAGGATATCTGATCATGGCGTTCTCTGAAGAATATACCCCGTCGCAAAATCTTCCAAAGGGACAGCAAAAAAGTGCCACCGCCTAATTGAAGCTTAGAATACACACATGCATGCAATGTAGGGGGTATTATTATTAACCAAAATATTAAAACCCACACGACCTCCTAACTCAATCGAATCAAAGTAATGTAAAATACTAACAGTGGTGCAATTGTACAACCGGAAGGAGCTAGCGGTGGTTGGGAGCCACAAAGTGGTTGCAAACAAAACAAATTTAAGGATGATACTACAAGGCAACAATCGGAAGGAGGGCTCACGTCGCGTCGCCACCCGCAGACACCGTCGCCATTGTTGGCTTGGAACCTTGTACAGTAGGCAGTAGTCCTATCTCCGGCGAGTGACGCATGGAGGAAAGCAACCCCGGCCCGGCCGGCGTACCTGCTTGTTTGTTTCCCGGAGTAAAATGATCGATGATGAATAGGACAGAGGAAATTATATATGTATATCTATATGTAGTATATAGTTGCAGGTGGGCCGGGGTACCTGCTTGTTTGTTTCCCGGAGTAAAATGATCGATGATGAATAGGACAGAGGAAATTATATATGTATATCTATATGTAGTATATAGTTGCAGGTGTCTGAATTCATGGTGCTGAGGAACTTAATTATTTGCTGCGCGCATGAGCATGACCACTCCCATGAAGTAGAATAATGGCCGCAATAAACCTTTGCAGGTGAGGTTGTATGGTATGGTCCACGATCTGGAGCAGGAATTTTTAGTTTCTCGTGAAGTGCACCGCCTGGTGAAACAGAAGCAGTTGCTGTAAATATATTCTTATTACTCCAAGGAGACAACATATGTACACAACATCATTTTATTTACCGAGCGGATTTTACACGCAGCGGACGATCGAGCAAAAAACCTCACGTAGAGTAAAAGGTGAACACGATCCAGAGAAAACTCGCCTGCTGTAAACGTGGAGAAAATAAGTTCACAGTAGTACGCGAGAGTGAGCAAACAGTTTGTAATCCGAAAGTACAACTCTCACTGGGACCCACGTGTTCAAAGAGAAAACTACGATGAAAAACTCAGCCAGAACAGAGAATCAACGATAGGAATAGTAGAATGTCAAGGATCTTGGATTTCCATAGTAACCAAAACCACATGAAACTTAAAAAACCTCAGTTAGTTGTTCGAAAAGTAACAACACAAATATGGCAGACATGATGACTCCAACGGGGCGACGCATCGAGTCCGCGCGCCTCCGTTCCTGTCCGCGGGGGCCAAAAACACGGCCCAACGGGGCGACGCAAACGGACCGCGGTTCGTTTTTTTGTCCGCCGCGACCCATTCTTGGCCCAAATTTGGGCCATCGATGCGTCGGGCGCGGACGCGAGCGGATCGCTAGCGTGTCCTGCCCTAGTCCGCCCCTGGCCCGCACGTTATACCATTCCCCACCCCAATCTCCTCCACCTCTCTCGCCCCTCCCGCCGCCACCCCGCCGTCGCTCCCTCGATTTGGCACTGCAGGCCATTTAGGGGACGCCGTCTGCTGCTCTTCTTCCCCGCCGGTCACCGGAGCTGCTTCCTCCCCGCCACGGCCGGTGAACCTTGCGGCCACATCTCTCGGAGCGCCCGCGACACCAACGCCGCCCCGACACCAACGCAGGTACGAACTCGGCCATGGATAGCTCCGATGAATGGTACTACAAGAACTACATCCTGTGCGCGCCATCATCGGATGATTCCTCGGACGATGAGAGTGACGGCCTGGTTGCCACCCTCATCGTCAATGAGTACATTGAGAGGATGCGGACGGTGTTCCGAGGCTCGTTGTCGGGCCGTTCTCCTGCATTGGACCGGAACCGGAGAGCTGGCCAACTCCAGCTCTGGGGGGAGTACTTTCGTCCCCACAGACCCACGTATCCTCCCAAGATTTTCCGGCGCCGTTTCCGGATGAGAAGATCTTTGTTCAACCGTATCCGGTTGGGGGTGATGCATTTTGATGACTATTTCATATGCAAGCCAGATGCATGTGGTGCCCTCGGTTTTTCATCATACCAGAAGTGCACCGCCGCCGTTCGCATGCTTGCATATGGAATTGCCGGTGATCTTGTGGACGAGTACGTGCGGATGAGCGAGTCCACGTGCCTAGAAGCAATGTACAAGTTTTGCAAGGCTGTGGTGCAGGTGTTCGGCCCCGAGTACTTGAGGGAGCCCAATGCTGCCGACATGACCCGGCTGTTGGCCATCAACGAGGCCAGAGGGTTCCCTGGGATGCTTGGCAGCATAGATTGTATGCACTGGGAGTGGAGAAACTGCCCATTTGCTTGGCAGGGGCAGTACAAGGGCCATGTCGGGGCATGCACGGTCGTGCTTGAGGCCGTGGCATCACAAGATTTGTGGATTTGGCACTCGTTTTTTGGCATGGCCGGCTCGCACAATGACATCAACGTGCTGCAGCGGTCTCCGGTATTCAACAGGCTCGCCAATGGCCTCGCACCCCAGGTGACCTATGAGATCAATGGTCACGAGTATGACAAGCCTTATTATCTTGCGGCCCACCCCCCGTATATGAATGAAAATGGCCCATGTATGGCCTGTTTAACTAAAAAAACATGCGGGCGGACTCGATGCGTCGTCCCGTTGGGGGCACTGGCCAGAAAGGGGCGAACATGGGTCGGACGCGCGTCCGTTCCCCGACCCAAACGGACAAAACGCGGATCAAACGCGCGTCCGTTTGGGTCGCCCCGTTGGAGTCATCCTAAAGGTGTGTAAGATATGAGGTAAGGGCTTGTGTACTTGTGTTTGTTTTCTCCAAAATTCCATGAAATAGTCTATTTCACAAACAGACAAAAACTAAAATATTTCTCGAAAGCATGGTGATTCTTATACTTTCTTCTAAAATTTCAATGTTTTTTCTTTGTACTAAATAAGATTTTAGGTGAATATATAACTAGGGAAAAAAATCATTGGAACAAAGAATAGCTCACCAAGATTCGGTCCCCAACCAGATGGGTTCCTGGCTGAATTTTATCACACTACCTGGGATGTGGTTAGTTGAACTTTCAAGTTGTAACTCTGATGTCCAAAAAGTAAAATGCGGTATATATCCAACAATATAGGCCTATTTGTGCTCTTAAAACATGAATGCTCGCACAATATCCTTCTTCAAGACATACTTGCTATAGGATCAACACTCTCATAACCATTCCTCGGATAACCTCGTGAACACCATAGTGATCATCATTTGATCTTCTCCTTCCCATTATCTTGAGATACATAATGAGTTCTTCACTTGATAGTATGCTCCACGCCTTGGTCCCACATGGCTCATATATGAGAGCATCGCGATCTTGGCATAGAGCCATATCTCTAACTCCTTCCCTTGTAATCATCATCTCAAGATGTTGATCCTCCATGGCTTATCTCATAAGCTAGAGCAAGACAACCTCTGAGTTCCACACATGAACTCCATCTTCTTTCACTTTTTTCTTTCAACCTTGAATCCAACATATGATCTTCAAGTATTTCCTATGAACAAACCCTTCAAGTATAACTCGAGGCAAACATTAGTTCACAAGGATTATTGTTATTAATTACCAAACCATACATGGGGCACCATGCTCTTTCAACCGCCAATAATGCATTTGGTCTTGCTAAATGTTTGAAGTAGCAAACCTACCGTTATTTGAAGGCCAAGGCGGTTCAAGTTGGTGAAGGAGAGGAAGAAGAGGAGTATTCCCCTGAGTAGACAAAGTATGCCTTTAGTTAGCATATGGCTCAATCTTGAAGAACTTTTTGGTGGCATAAGAAGAACTTCAAGTCAAAAAATACAAGATACGACTCAAGTGGTTTCAAGCCAAAGCAACATGTGAGAACTTGCTATTATTATATGGGAATGTGAGTCATTTCGTCGTGGATTGCCAATTTGTGAAGAGAGTATACAATGGAGGCAAGCTTATTCGCAAGGATAAGCCCAAGTTCGTCCAAAATATGAACTTCTCAAAGAAGAAGCTCACAAGGTGTCGGTGGTTCATGAGGAGTATGCGCCCGATGATGAATATGAAGTTACAGCTTGGGCCCAAATCGCCATAGCTACCCCTTCTCTTCGTCGACACCCCTCTTCGACTCCCCCAATAAGAATAACAACACCTCTCACCCGTGCCTCACGGCAAAGGCCACTAAGTTAATCCCTCCCACTTAAATCCATCATCCCAACTAATATATCTTTAATGGGTTGTGTGGGGAAACTCATTCAGCTGGAATTCTGAAAATCTTTACGTTGGAATGCCATAACTCTTTCCTAGAATTCCACCAAAGTAATCTTGTAAATATCTCCTATGAGATGGTGTAGAACGTCTTTCTAAGGCAGAAAGTAACTACGACAAAACATCCTGCAATTAATCAAGAAAAAACACTCGACGCTTAGCTCCCCGAAAAACGTCAGAAAATAGCTTGATGTCTGCAAATTCACATTTTCTTAAAGAACAATTTCATGGAAGTATTCTTCCAGTTTTTATATCATCTCAACAAAGATATTAGGCGAGTGTTTCTTTCAGTCACACACAAGGTGTCACTGAGTAAATTGACTGCAAGAGTTGCATGGAAATTTATGAAAGTAGATATTTCAATGAAACAATAATAAAGTAGAAATTAAAAGCAAATAACATAAAAGTAAAGTATTGAAATAGAATTTTTTTAGAAGATATGCGCAAACATATACAATTCATGATGATAGTGAATGTGACAAGTGGAATGAATATGTGATTAACTATTCATATTGTCGATAGGCGATCCACCCTTGAATAAACAAATTCCTCCTGACGAAATTGCTTGATTCTGTTGTCCTGCTTGTTGCTACCACAAATAATGGTGAGCTAAAGAATTAAGCTCGTGAGACGGACCATCATTTTACACTTGGTGGCTTCCCGTGATCCTGAAGTTGTCTTCACTCCTCTTTGATATCAACACTTGTCACATAGAGGCCACAAATTCGCTAAAAAATAGGTGGTTACATGTATACTGTTAAAGTAAACAACAACTATTATGCAAACCATGAATAAACAATCTTATAAAATACTTGTAGCACTCTAAAAAAAATATCAATATGATTAGGCACAATCACATCTCACCAATCCCCTACAGCTCCCGCTCCCAGGGGTTTTTACGCGCACATGAGAGGAGAATAACGAATAAACTCAATGATCAAATGAATATGATTCATCTCGATATTACCGTAGCAAGCCAAATAGTTGGAAGATTAACCAAAACAAACTCTTGAGTTCAAATACGAGTAGAGTTTACAACTATAGCCTTACGTTAATGAATCTCTCTTTCTCTCTCTCCGTCTATCTCTCTATCTATACGGGGATGATGATGGAGCAATTTATCTCGAAGAAGATGATCACGGAGCATATCTGTAAGATGGCTCTCCTCTCCGGATCTCTTCTCTTCTGTTTTGGCTAGGTTTAGCGATGCTCCGAATGTTTTCCCACTCTTGTGCCTTCACGATACTTTCTCCTTTTGACGAGGTGAAGCGCGGTGTGTGGTCCGGCCCGCGGTATGGTCACGCGTGACCGCCCAGGAGGTTGTTAACTCTACAGTGACAGTGACAACAGATGCAATTATCTCCTATTAAGGAGTTCCTTGTTTTGCTACGGAATCTCCATTTTTGGCTTCATCTTCTTCCTAAAATGTGTTGTTTCTGAAACTTAAAGGAATACGCAGTTTATTTGTTTTATATATATTTTTGGTAGTGTAAAAGCGAAAACGGCGGAACTCCATGCAACAGACAAGACTTTTCTGAATTATATTGGTGATTCATTTCAGCTCTTTTTGGACCCTAAATGCATATGCCAACTCGATTGTTTGTTAAGCCGCAAACTCCAAGGTTGGCTAGATTGCAAGAGGCCCCATGAAAAGTGCAATTGCTGGTTCTTCGTCTCCGAGTTCTCGTCGGAACAACTTGCAAGCTCTAATTATACTCATACATATGCAACACATTTTTCAAATTATTATATGTGCTTCAGATGGACACTACTAGTTTCTGCTTTGTTTTCCGGAGTAAGGGTTGTTTTGTCATATATGTCATCTCTGGTTCCTTTTTCTTTCTTTCTTTGACTTGGTCATCTCTGGGTCCTTCAAACCCTACATGTGTTAAAAACAGAGATAAAACATGCAAATGTCACCTATCACAATGCTCATTCCTGCAAGCTGTACTTCTGAGTTCGAGTTTTTTTTTTTTGCGATGAGAGACACAGATATTACATCGAACAAGTTACAAAAAGGCCCTCATAAGAAACAAAATTACAACCCAGCCCTTGTGCAACTCGACCACGCCGGAGACGACGCAGCGCTGTCGGTGGCGCGCCGCTGCTCAAACTCCTCTCGATGCCTTGGATCAGGAGCATCCCCAAGCCAGCGGGAAGTCGCCGATCACCGATCCCAGAGGATCTACGCCGGAGGCCTCCGTCGTCGTCATGCCGATGAAAACCTGCAACTCTCGGAAGATCTTGCGCCAGATCCGCCGTCCCACGGAATCCGGCGAAGGGGAA
The DNA here is from genome assembly GCA_947311845.1 of Poa pratensis. Classification (NCBI taxonomy): domain Eukaryota; kingdom Viridiplantae; phylum Streptophyta; class Magnoliopsida; order Poales; family Poaceae; genus Poa; species Poa pratensis. Next base: position 68,523,708 of record CAMZMU010000038.1, read on the forward strand.
GTCGAACCGAGCAGCTCCGTAGAACCGCAGGCTCGACGAAGGTGGCAGGTCGACGCCAGAGCTCCTCGGAGCACCACCGTCGAGGGGAAGGACCACCACCTGCAAAAACCACTCCGGCCACGCCTCCTCCGCCATGACGCCGCCGGCTGGCACCCAACTCACACCTACACTACATATATGCACAGATCCGTCGATTCCCCGTCCTCCTGCCGCCGGAGCGGTTGCCGGAGGGCGAGGAATCGAGCGGATCGACGGCGATGAGGTTGCCCGAGTTGGAGGTCCTAAAAGTCTCCTTTCTCTACGGTAGACGGGGAAAGGTGAAGGCCAAGGTCCTTCTGTCTCGGTGTGTGAGTTCGAGTTGATTAGCTTATGCAAATATCCTTAGTTTACTTCATCGGTGCTCCACGGATAGACACGTCGCATGCCAAGTTGATTATAGACCAATGAAAACGGCACGTGAAAGATCAAAGCTACCAGAAGGGTTTGGTTTCCTGTGCATTGCGTGCTTCATTGTGAACCACCTGATGCGGAGATAATGTACTCCTACATAATCTAGCACGTATCTGCTATTCCTGCCACCGCAGTACCAAAATGGTAACGCAGAGAAAACATTTTTCTATTGCAATTACAACATGACATTTTTTTTGCTTGAGAAAAAGTACTCCGTATGTTTAAAATGTTTTTGTAACCATGTCGGTAGGGTAGAGCATATAAAGAACAGGGTGCAGCAGTGCGTGCGTACTAGACGTACTCCTTTGTACTACGTGCCCCTGCGCGGGAGAGCACGTGCGACGGGGCCCACTCCCACCTCCAGCATGTCCCTCGGGCCGTACGATCGCAGGCGGATCTTCCTGCTGCGCCGTCAGATGCGCCTCGAGATCCGCACGCGTGGAGGGTGCGCAAGGCGACACAGAAGGGCCTCCGTCCGATGTCTCAGCTATTCCGTCTCTTTTCTGATTTGATTTGCAAGAAATTTCTCGAAAGGCGTACTAATTGGGTAGTACAGCAAGTCCATTCAAGATCGACCTGCAAAATGCGTCACTTACTAGGCGCGTAATGAAGTTCATTTGAAAAGTCAGAACCGAGGTCTGAGCCTGAAAGGCAGCAGTAGAAATTGTCCTTGGATTCTAACTGTTTGTTTGCCAAACACGTCCGGGTCTAAGTGCTACGTATCAGACAAAAATCGTATGTACGATCATAGCTTGTACTACTCCGTAGTATGGGATCTCGTACCGTAGTGGCAAGAACTCTCGAATTATTCGGCTGGAAGAAATTAGTAAGAGCATGCATCTCCACTCGCGGCGTTCAAAACCCGCCCCGCACCTGCACTGAACGGATGCGATGCAGGTTATTGGGAGCGTTGCTCCCGACTCGCGGTCCCCATACGTTTTTTAAAAGAAGATTTAAACACGAAATTTAACGAAATTCATTTAAACATTTAGGAAATTTTACACGTTTGATCGAATTTTAGATAAACTAAAAAAACTAAACTCAGCGCTCCGATGACGATGAGAGCACACGTCTCAGCTTTTCCATCTGTTTAGAGCTTTTCAGGTTTGATTTCCAAGAAATTTCTCGGAAGGTGTACTGGAGTACTAATCAGATTGTAGTAACAACAAATCTAGAATCAAGATCAGATACTTGCATTATAGTACGAGAAATTGTACACACGTGGCACGAAACGATACGTGAGGTGAGAGTCAGGAGAGAGGCGATCCTGAGGCGGCTGTACAAACCCATCTAGGGTTCCGTCCCCCTCGCCGGCGACGCCGCTGGTCTGCTCCGTCTCCGACCTTAGAGCGTCGGAGGCGTGGCGGATCACGGCCGGCGCTCTCGCAGGCGGGAGGGTTCGTCCTTTGTTTAGGGTCTTTCAGTGTCTTCTTCAAAATGGTGAGGCGGCGACCACTTCTTGATGTGAGAAGAAGGTCCTTCCCGCCCTATTCTCATTCCGGTGGTGCGCCTAGCGCCAACGGAGGGTGCGTGGAGGCGTGTGTCCGGCGGATCCCTGGGATCAAGTCAGTTTTTGTATTTGTCCGTGTGATTGCAGGTCCGGCTTTTCCGATCTACTGTTCTCATCTTTGACGATGATTAATGCTCTGGTGCGATGGTCGTTGGGGATCTTAGCACGACGACTTCCTGTCTTTCTTAAGTGTGGCCATTTCGCAAAAAAAAGTACAAATGTGTCACTTAAGTGTGTAAAATGAAGTTCATTTGAAAAGTCATAACCGTGGTCCTGATTGTCCTTGGATTCGAACTTATTGTTTGGCAAACACGTCCAAGTCTAAGTGGTATCAGACAAAAACCGTATGTACGATTAGCTGATGGTATGAGATCCCGTATCGTACTCGAATTATTTCGCAGGAAGAACCTAGCAGCAGAGAATTATTTTGGAGCAAGAAACTATAGTGAGTACTGGGAAAGAGGGAATTATTTCGCAGCTAGCAGGAGGGGAATTATTTTGCAGCAAGAAGCTAGCAGCAAGAAATGGTCGGTGCCCCACAAGGAAATAAAAAAAGGAATCCCAGGGGCCGGGCCAGTCGCAGTCAGCTATGTCAGTGCCGGGCCATCGCTGTCCCCGTAAAGCGGTGTGCCCAATGGCTACTCCCGGCCCGTACGCCGTCTCTCCCTGCCTGGCGGGCCTCACCAAGCCCCAGGATCGTTTGCGCCGGGCCACACCGGCCACCGTAAGGTGTTTCGTCCTTTAAGGGACAGCCACAGAGACGTGGCTCGCAGAGGATCCTTCGTGTGATTACACAACGGAGTTAACCGTCCAGGCGTGGGTTACCGCGCGTGCGTGCGTGCGCAGTGCAGAGTTGTGTCCCTGGCTGGGATTCCAGAGAAATTTGCGTCACGCGTCGGACCTCGCATCACCTGGACACGTAGTAAATTTTCCATTTATTTCCACCCTGCGATGATGTCACACACTCCAGTATTCAATTCAAATTCCCTGTCTGAAACCAAAGGAAGCAAGACTCCATTATTCAAACTCGAAGTGAGCCTGGCAGGCTGGCATAGTATATTTTTTGCGAGTGTAGTAGTATAAACTTTTCAGTTGGTGCACACATCGTTCCAAACACAACTGCCAGGCTCACTGCCTGATTACTTTCCTTGTTTACTCCGGTTCACTTCACACCATGGATAGATAGTTCTTGCAAGATTACCCTGCTTACGGCATCTTCATCGGCACCCACCAAAGACTCATTGGGGTCCGGACGCCAAAGGGTCGGGCCGAGCGAAATCGTGTCCCCCGAGAGGGCCTCCAAACACTGCCCGGACACGCTCCCGACAGGTGCGACCCACCCGTCATTGAGACACGGCGCGAACAGGTGCTCTAATGGCGCCGTGCGTTAATGGCGACGCGTTTCCGCAGGCGACGAAGGGACGAGACGGCGATGCGTCTCCCGCACGCCTCGCATTTACGGCGGCGCCTGCTGAGCGCCCAGCCTTTTCCGGCTTCCCAAGCGGCGCAGTAGCGGAGACGTGTCGCCGCCATTAACTCCGACGTGACGCGTGCTCACCCATCCGGCGCTTCCCGCCTCGGTTTCCCGCCTCTACCTCGGACGTCTTAATTTGTAATGTATTTTAAGTTTGAATCTAAAACAGTCGTTTATGTTTTAGTCTAAAAAAAGTCGTCGCGTTTTAGGAAAAAATTACAAAGTGTTATGAACACCCACAAGGTTTGGTCGGCACCTCGGACCGTTTGGGAGGGAATCGCTGTGGGCGGCCTCCAAAATTTGGGCGGACATGTGTCCGGCATCCCCCAATTGGACCTCAATTGGGGGTGCCGGACACTCCATTGGAGGCCCCCTGTGGAGATGCTCTTAGGAAAGTCCTTGCATGGAGGGGTGAGAAGTAAAGCAGCCAAGCTGGGCCCCACCACCACTGGATAGGCGCAAATCGGTAGTAACAGTGAAACCATTATTGTAGCTCGCTCGCGCTGTTTCGTCGTGATGTACCGCTGCTGGAAAACCCAAAGGCCGAAGCCGCACTGCTTTATCCATCCACAAAGCGATGAGCTCTCTCACAGGCCCAACAGAGCGAGATACAGAAAAAGATGAATTACTACCACGAGAAGGTATAGACTCAACTCATCACTTTATACCTTTGCAACACAGCATCATAAGTAGTAATCCACCGGGAGACAGCTTCGAAGCTCGACAAAAGAAGCTCACTCACGAGCAGAGCTACTGTACGTATTTTATCTCCTTTTCTCTTTCGCTGCAATTCAGTGCAATGCAGTGCAACGCGTGAAAAGAAGATACTAACAGGGTAGAAAAGAAAACCCTAAAGGCACAATGATTGTAGCATACACATAAGGAATGCTATATGCAGTAACGGATGATCTAAGGCTACTCCTCCGCTCCCAACCTTATCCTCTTGAGGGTCGACTTCCGTTCTCCTCCGCCGCCCCTCTCCTCCTTTCTCTCCGGTGGCCATGGCGGCCGGCGAGGAGATGGAGTTGGTGGTTGGCTTCCCCTGTATATACTAGTGGTACTGTTCGAGTTAGGTTTGCCCCAGTGGTTGTCTGGCCTTGTGCCGTCTCGGAGCGTATCGCTGGCGCCGGCGGGAGGCGTCGGTGGTCTTGCGGTGCTCTTCTTCCTTGCCATGGTGGCGGGGTGCGTCGGGTGGCAGGGAGGTGCGGCATCGGCGTCTTCGTCAATAATCTCGCACCATCGAACTGCTTGGAGCTCTTCTCTGCTGCTGCCGGCGCGCGCGGCAGCAGGGGCGTCAGCGAGCGAGCTGCTCCTTCGGAGGTCGAAGACGGCGGCGAGTTCGGGTACCGGCTCCTCCAATAAGCGCGTTGTCCTGCGGTGGCGCGGCCTCACTGCGGCTCTGCACCAACTCCCGGCCGGCCAAGGAGGCGAGGGGGAGGTGGTGCGTGGGGTGCGGTGGACGGTGGCTGTCCGGAGGCAGTTGCCTCGTCGAGCATCCTGCTCGGTGGCCGCGTCGGCCACCGGCATCTGGCAGGTCCTCTGGCGTTCGGATTTTGATGGTAGTAGCTGCTGGTGGTGTTTTCTTCTTCGGCTTCTCTGCATCGGCCGGCCGTGGTGGCGATGGGTGCGGTGTTTGCCGGAGTTCGGGCGTTGCGGTGGATGGACCTCGACGGTGCTGCGTCGGCTGGAAGATTGGTGGACCTGGAGAGAGGGTGCTCTGACCGTGCCCGTTCAGCGTGCTCAGATTCCGTCGCTCGGCGGCGGATGGATACTGCGGTCGTCTGCAACTTGTGGTGGTGCCTCTTCTCCGGCGAGTGGTGGTACGGCGACGGCGGTGGCGTCTAGGTGTTTGGGGAGAGGGGTGGTGGACCTGTTTGTGATCGTTCCTGGAGGCTTGGGGTGCTCTGTGCTTATTGCAGGGATTCCTTTGTATTTTCGTTTCTTTGTTTGGATCGCCCTGTAATTTGTTCACTGCTTCCTTCTTATATATCAGGTCCTTTCCTCAAAAAAAAAAAAGAATGCTATATGCAGTACTATATTAGTAAGGAAATAGGACGAGATCATGAGAAGATTTCGATGCTGGATTAAGTTAATGGGACGGTTTGATTGATTGGTTCTTGATGATGCAGTTTGATTGATTTTATTTTGGCCACTCATTTGGCCGGAAACATGTTCATGTGGGAGCGATTAAATACGAGTTTGAACCAGCAAGTTGGTAGCTGTAGTGGAGTACAAGCAATGTGTTTTGGACATTTTCCTTCACTCTGATTACGTACTGATGATGGACTGACCGGTCCACAAGTGTCTAGATTCATCGAACGGTCGAACCTGACCTGATTACTGGTATGGATCAGTAGTAACCGCCCAGCATTGCACGCATCCAGGAAGCAACGAGTGAATGAACGGAGAAGAATTTTGCTCAAATGTATACTGAAAAATGCAATTAGTGGCCTATGTTCACTGAATCCAAGCCTTCATTAACATTACAATACCGTTTCAGTTTCTTAAGGTGTTTTTCTCAATTTTTTCAGATCGTATGCATCTACTCCCTCCGTTCCATTTTAATTGACTCACATATATCTAGATATGGATATACCTAACACTAAAACGTATCTAGATGCATCCATGTGTAGATATATGTGAGTCAATTAAAATGGAACGGAGGGAGTAGATGTTTTTAGTGTGTCTACGTAGTCGATATCACAATATTTAAAACATCTTGTGTTTTGGACATTTTCATTCAGTGTGGTTACGTACGTACTAATGGACTGACTGGTATAGAAACGTCTATATTTCCATTTGAAAAAAAAGCATCTAGATTCATGGAATGGTCCAATCTGATCAGAAATACGTCGTGTACGAAATACGTCTACACCTACTAGCACCGCACACCAGACAGAGGTGACAGGTCTACCAGTATTGAAGCCTCCGGGCCCATCCTTGGAATCGTATAGCACCCGCTATACTGTATTCATGCGCGTACCGACCGCCGGGTACAGTACGCACGCAGGGCCGGCGTTAAAACGTCGCGTCTGCCTCCGTTTCTCTGACATCCTTGAATGGAATGGCAAGGAGGTTGGTGTATTTCACAAGCCACCACACCATCTCTCTCCTTCCCCACTGCGCTGCGTCGTCTCTGATTTTGATGCATTGCGAAAGTGACGCACACAGTAGAGGGGGAGCATCAGTGGAGTAGAGTGGTACGAGTAGGAGTAGCACAGTGTGGTTTGTGTGTCTGCTCCCCCCTCCATTGCTTTTTCTGCTTCCCCTCACTCCCCCATCCCCTAGCTTTCTTCATCGCCCGTGTCTGTCGACCCAGAGCCATTGGCAGAGGAGGTGGAAGAAGAAGAAGAGGCAGAGAGATACTCGTAGCTGCTGCTACCACTAGCTAGCTGCAAAAGCGAAAGGGGAAAAGGAGAAAGGTGAGGAGGTGGCCGCCCGCTTCTTCCCTTACTTCTTGCTTGCTCACGAGGTCGCATTGCTGTGACGAGACGGGTTGAGAATGGTTTGGAGGTTTCTTGCGGTTTCCTCTGGGGTGGTGTGATCTTGGACGAGGGCGTTCAGGGATTTGCAAGAACGTGTCTTGGATTCGTGGAACGGAGTAGATTTGTGTGATGTCTTGTGCGCGTTCTTGATCGATCCATCCATCCATCCCCGGTTTCAGGCGGTTAGGCTGTTCCGGCCGGCGATGCTGCGGAGGATGGTGTCGGACCAGGGCCCCGGAGGAGACGCCAGCCGGCCCCGCGGTGCCGGCGGCGCGCTCTTCGCCGTGCCGCGGCTCTTCGTCGGGCTCGCCGCCGCCAAGCGGTCCCCGGACGGCGGCGGCGAGTCGGAGCGGAGCCCGACGTCGCCGCTCGACCCCAAGGCGCTCCTGCTCCGGTCCCCGCGCTCGCCGAGGACCTGGGACTCCGAGCCGGTGGGGCTCGGCCTCGTGGTGGACGTCGCCCTCGCCGGGGGCGACGGCGCCAGCGCCAACGCGACGACCTGCCTGCTCAGCCCGCGCCTCCGCCTCAAGTCCACGCCCAAGGGCTGCGGCGGGGGCGGCCACTCGCAGCCGGAGCTCGGCAAGACGGTGTCCTGCCCGGCCTCCGCCACCGCCGGCATGTCCGTGCCCTGCAGCAGGTTCTTCCACGGCGGGGATCTGAAGTCTGGTCCGGAGGCCACGCGGCCCGATGCTGGACCTCAGGCCGGCGCCAAGCGGCATTGCTTCCACCTCGGCGAGCTCCCGGGACCGGGGTCGCTGCCGGCGTCGATCGCCGGAGGAGGCCGCCGCCGGTTCGTCGGCTCGGTCTCGGCCAGCGAGGTCGAGCAGTCGGAGGACTACACCTGCATCATCGCCCGTGGCCCCAACCCCAAGACCACCCACATCTTTGGGGACTGCATTCTTGAACCCCAGGATGTTGAGGCCGCCGTGGAAGTGAAGGACGGAGCTGCCAAGTCCTACCTGGTGGTCCAGTGTGCCACCGAGACGGCCGCCGATGCCGGCGAGGATTTCCTCAGCTCCTGCTTCACTTGCAAGAAGAAGCTGGAGGGCAATGACATTTACATCTACCGGTATGTACTGTCAATGACTTTTCTTCTGCTTCTTCCAGTGCATTATTTTTGCAATCATTTTAGATTGAAGATATTTTTACTGATCTGATAGAACAGAGTTCATCGAACGGCTAATTGCTGCATTGTTCATCTGAGAGAAGAGATCTTGCTAAAACCTGACGCATTTCACAATCCTAAAAGCCTTTTATCTATAAAAAAAATCACAATCCTAACAAAATGAAATAGCACTTGAACTGAACAACTGCATGCTGATTTGCCATCAAGATTCAGTTTTTGTTTGTTCATCCGAATGTTAATTGATGTGTCGTGTGTGATTGCAGCGGTGAGAAAGCATTCTGCAGCGCCGAGTGCCGTGACCAGGAAATCATGATCGAAGAGGAAGCCGAGAACAACATCACCAGCATCGGCTCCCCTCGCTCATCCTGCTCGTCCCTGCACGAGGACATCTTCATGGCCGGCATGATGGTGGCGACATGACCCCCCGCGGCGATGGCCCGACCGAGAACACAGCCGTTTCCACCTCAGGACAATCATGCACTCAATTTTTCCCCTTGCTTCTTCCAGGGGGGTGGGGTGATCATGGATCCATCCATCACCAGTGCACATTGCGATCAGCTTGTTGTTTTTGATCAGCAGCTGAGGAATTGAGGAGGAAGAAACGGCGTTCGTTCTTGGTGGGTCATTGTCGTCTACTTGTGGGGAGCTGAGCTGAGCTGCTGCCATTTTTACCAGTCCTGAAACCTGCAGGGATCTGGGCTTTGTAGAACAACAAAAAAAGAGGTCGCCTGCCTGCTTGCCTTTAGTCCTGTAGTTTTGATCTTAAGGCTGCTGGCCAGTGCCACCCATCCTTTTCTTCATCTTCTTCTTTCTTTCATTTTCCTCCTGCTGGCAGCAGTGACCATGTCTGCACATTGCTACACTACCCTGTGAGAGATAATGACATTGAGCTGCTTTGGGTCATTTCCATTCTTCTTTTACTTTGAGCACTGACGACGATGATGATGATGGACTGGACATGATGAAGATGATGATGGTTTAACTGACCTGATTTGCCTGCTCCACTAGAACTAAAGGCATCTTTTTCCCCCCATGGCCTACCAAAACCTAGGCTTGCTAGGGTCTGATAATGGGTGAAATCAAGAGACAAGTAGTCATAGCAACTCATAATAAGTAGCTGAAGTGATCAAGCTAGACTACCAGACTAGAATATAATTGCTCATCTAACACTGGAGAGTGGCAGTACTTTTGTGAAAGATGAGACACTTGACTACTCCCACTTCTTCATGACATTTGACTGGTCTGCAACCGATAATTACTGGTACAATGTGCAACTGATAATCACTGCTGAACGAACACTTGTGTGCTGATCTTGGAGCCTTTGTATGTATCCAACCCTCCTCCCAAAAAGGCCAATGACGAACGCAGACGCAGTGGAAGAATTAAGAAAACTTTTGCGAAATCTATGGGTGAGATCAGGTCAGATATATCCATGGGTGAGAGATCAGACGGCAGCGGGAATTCAGGATGGTGGGATGGGTGGAGCCGATTTATCTAGAAATGGGCTCTGCCGATCCTGGAAATGAACCTGACAGAGCAGAGGCCAGGCCCTGTATACGATTCAGAGCCGGCCATGCCATGCCCCTCGCTGAGCTGAGCTCGACGTCTGCATCTTTTTATGGGTATGGCAGCAGCGGCTGATGACGACGATGACGGCTTGGTGGGTGCGCGCTGCTTCAAACCACGGGCGCGCCGTGCCCGTGCGTGCGTGCATCAGCACTGCTTGGCCTTTTTACAGCGGTAGTTTCGGAAAGTTGTCGTGGGCATGTTTTAACCGTGAGGAGGAAAACTAAAAGAGATACCAACACAAGCGTGCTGCACACAAGAAAAGGACACCATGCGTACGATTACACATTCTGTTGTCGTAGACGTTTGTTCTACGGTCCGTTTTGTACATCCGTCACTTTGTGTATGTTTCTATACATATTTTCGAACCTCTGGACAGGGGCGGACCCAGAACAAATTAGGAGTGGGGGCAAAACAAGTGACTGGGGGCATTCTTTGTATAAATTTACAAAATCTGAAGAAATTCCTGCAAAATATGAACAAATACTATAGCAATTCAAAATTTTGAGTGGGGGCCTAGGCCCCCACACTGCTACACTTGGGTCCGCCCCTGCCTCTGGAACTTCAGTTTCATAAAAAAATTCTACTTTGAGAAAATAAAACCTATCCTTTATAGAATCGAACAAGAGACTGAGAATCCATTCGATTCGTCCCGTGTTGGCCTCCCTACCGACACGGGGAAACCTAGCGCCACCGCCGCCAAGGACACAAGGCACAATATATCTCCTCTGTCGATTTTATGACATTGTGGTGGAACTTTCGAAGAAGAAACTCCGCCATGGGCAGTGGTGGAGCTTGGACGAATATTAAGCAGCGTGCATGGGCCAAGCTAAGGCTAAGCAGGAGCCACACGGTTGATTTATGGCTGATGTCATCAATTGACCTTTTGTTGTAGTGATCATACTCCCTCTGTCTTTATTTACCCTGCGTTTTAGGTTTGGTCAAGGTCAAACCTTTTAAACTTTGACCAAACATGTAGAAAAAATTACAAACATCTATAATACCAAATTGATATATTATGATTATATATTTTATGATGATTCTAATAACATTTATTTTATATTATAAATATTGATATTTTTTCTTATATACTTAGTCAAAGTTTAAAAGTATTGACTTTGACTAAACCCAGAACGCAGGGTAATTTGGGACAGAGGGAGTATTCTAGACGGGGCACTGATAAAGACCCGAAATGATAGGGCATATACAATTTGTAAACGTCAAAATGTAATAAACTTCAGAATAACCGGATGAAGGTTACTTACTGCCCAATTTCAGGACTTCGGTCTCACCTCAAACGGTGTCACTTGGTACAGGCATATCATGATAGAAGCATAACCAGAGAGAAGACCAATAAGTGTTAACGTAGTCTTAAGATTAGATTTGCAAGCTCTGGTTGGTGAATTTCACACATGAGATAAGAATATATGTTAATATAAACAGATGTAAGAACATGGAAAGCACTTCTCGTTCAAAATGTATACTATTTATACTAAACTTTTCCACTTCTCTCGCTCTTATTTTTAGCATGTTATATTATTACAAGTATAATTTTATTTTTGTGTGCATAGTTTAACCTTATAATTGGTAGTTTTACCTTATAATTGGTAATATTATTAAATATTAGCTGATGTTTCTTTTGTAATGTATTTTGTAACAAAGTATTTTAGGTTTTCTACAATGTATTATCTATATAATTTATAAGTATTTATGGTTAAGATCTGTAAATATTATGACCTAACAAATGTCTCAATATCAGTTTCTAGTGTATGATTAGGTAAGCATCTTTATCGAAACTTGTATGACTGGGGGCGCTAGTGGTAAGCGTTTGAAACAATATCCCAGCCATTTTGCTAGTTTCCAGTCCAATCCCTAGAATCTCCTTTGCATCGACTCAAAAGGAGAGGCTAGCAACTCGTATGCAGAATTTTAAGCACCATTGAATGAGGTTGGCGTTGGAGAAAATAGGCGCCTACACATATGTAATGAAAGAAATCCTTATTATTTTTTGGTAAGTGCCCAAGCAAGTCGCCTATGCATTTTACATGCCCTAACATGGTATTTGTAGCATCTTGGTCTGGGTCTCGACCCAGGAGGAATTACAGGAGAAGCATCTTCGATGTGTCTTAAAATATAGACCTATGATTGACCTATGCCACAGGTTGGTGACCTCGGATTTTAACGTGTGTCTATTGTTGTTCGTGTTCTCGTCTTGAGTTGTCGAGTGTATCATACTAGTCTTTGGTTTGTAATCAATTTTTTTTATATCAATGAATCAAAACACAATGTTTTTTGTGTTTTTGTGAAAAGAAAATAACATCATTGGTATTACTGGGTTGTACCCTAGCGTCCTCTGTTCCAGGTTAGGAAAGACACTCCTCTGTAATAGTCAATAAATTTTCTGAATTCGACGCTATTTGGCGGGGAAACTCTGAATATTTTCTGTCAGTTAGTAATGATTGAGGTTTGGCCTTATGAGCGACACTCTCTGTGATGTAGCCCAACCTACGGCTTCTACAACAAGTGGTCTAATGACAAGAGCTAGAGTCAAGGCTCTCCAGGATAAGGTGAATCCACTCCTAGCTTTGTGTGATCTCAATACACACTTGAATGGTTTGCTACTTCATTCGGATACCTTGTGCATACTCAGGAACGACTACCGTGAAGATCACCAAGCAAGTATGGAAGATGGCCAAGAGACGACGCAAGACGAAGGAGAAGAAGTGGAGAAGACTGGCCAGCCGGCCTAGGCCGGCCCCAGGGCCGGGCTGCCTCCAGACCCGGCCGGTCTCCAGACCCGACCGAGGCCGGGCCACAGGCCGGGCACCCACCAGCGCGCGCCGGCCTCCCAGCCGGCCTGGGCCGGTCCCAGGGCCGGGCACCCGCCCGAACCAGCCGGCCTCCTCGCCGGCCTGGGCCGGTCTCAGGGCCGGGCACCCGCCAGGTCCAGCCGGCCTCCCAGCCGGCATCGAGCAGCTCCCGCCGGCCTTCAAACCGGCCTCCCAGCCGGCCTCGGCCGGCCCCAAGGCTGGCTCCTCGACGACCTCCAGCCTGCGCGCTTGACGGGCCCGTGTGGCCTTGTACCCCCCACCTTTTCACCCACCTCGTGGCTTAGACTATAAATACCCCTTCATATACCAGATCTAGGGTTAGACTATGTTTTTGCGATTAGATTAGAGCTGTGCTCCTTACCTCAAGATGGTCTCATTCCTCCATTGGAGATGAATCAAGGCCTCCTCTCATGGAGATGAACCAAGGCCTCCCCTCGTGGAGATGATCCTTTTAGTGGATACCATGGCTTCCTCTTGTAGTTTGCCACTTGCTAATCTTTCCTCTTCAAGTGGCTAGATTGGGTTGGTTTGGATTAACCAATTGGACAAACAATTCTAAGAGTAAGGTGTGCTTGGGAGAGGAGAATTGGGGGCTACCGTTAGGGCTTGTTACCAGTTGAATCTTGCTGAGTTATGTCTTGCTAGTTATCTTGTTTTGGTGTTGTTCATCTCTTTGTGTTTTTGTGTTCATCACTTGTTCTTCGTGTTAATCGATCCCTCCGTCCAAATCCGTGAAAATCGGGACCAACCTACATCACTCTGGTTGGTACTCGGCGCTTCCCGTCGGCGTCATCTTCATGTCGCCCAATCGCTTCTATGGGGGAAAAGGAGGGACACCGGTGAATAGTTGTGGCAGCTTTTCTTATCTACACTACGTTGGTGTAAAAGTAAAATACGTAATCAGGAAACTTGCTCTACTGTAGACTTTAATGTTGGCCATCGGGCCAGCTTTTTTCGGGCCGCCCGTAGTCATGAAATGTGACCCGAGGCCCATCACAGCACAGCTCATCGGTTTCTGGCCGTGCCAGGCACGAGGCCCGCCTTGGCTCGTGCTTTTTCGATTTTTCGGCACGTGGGTCGATCTAGGGCACGGCACGGGAAACTACTGGCTGGCCCGGCATGAGCACGGCATGGCCCGAGCGGCCCGACAATTATGTGAAGCGGAACACATGATTCCGAAATGTTCTATATTTTTCCACATTTTTCCTTTATTTTTTGAATAAAAACAAGCTGAAACGAATACAAATCAGGTGGAACGACCGGCATCAGGCCGAAATGGCCCGAAAACGGCTGCCGGGCCGTAGTGCCCGTCATAAAGTATGCTGGGGTGTGCTTATTTAGTGTTGGAGGCACATAGGCTGGCCCGGCAGGGCACGGCACGAAACCAAGTTTGAAGCGGGCCGGGCCGGGCCGTGTTAGGTCGTGCCTGGGCTGTGCCGGGCCGGCCTGATGGCTAGCATTAGTCTTAACGGTGCCTTGGGCTCGTGGGAGCTGCTGGGACGGCTAGTAACCATCGCTCGCCATCACTCTCGTGCTTGGTCTGAACGCGGAATCCTAGTACGAATCGAGCTCCACTACGAGCCGGATTATAGCTCTGGTTTCAGTTTCGCGTGTAATTTATATGCAGCGGCAGTCACCTAACATAATCGATCCATCGGTCTGTCCAACAACACATTAACCTGTGGGAGAACGAAGATTTCTTAGTCGCTTAGTTGTTCGTAATAAGCCAAACGATCGATTTGCGATGGCATTGCGATTCGCTCTAAAGAAAACCTGCTCCTCGTTGGCCAGATCGGGAGCCCTCTTCCACGCGTCTGCTCAAGCAGCAGCCGCCGCTCCGGCGGCCCGACCTATCTCGGTAGGTATACACTGTCCTTGACTACTTCCTCTTTACATTATTAGAAAGAAATCCTCTTATTTAGTTGTTATTTTTTCTAGTCTATTCATTCAATTCTATGCCCCATGCTTCCTAAATAATGGAATGTGCTGTTTTCACACCTGATCGATTGAGTCTTCTCATATTTCAGGATGGTATTAGAACGCTCAATAATGTTTATCGTGGAGTTCTCCACCTCCACCCAAGCCAGGTGATGCAAATAATATTGGGCTTTGTGGCCTTGTAAGTGCCTAAATATCATCTTTGCTTTACTTTCTTATGCGTTAGGATGGTATAGTTAAGATGATAAGAGAACTGAGCTACAAGCTGAATGGCCGATAGCTGCGATGGTGGAAACGTTGCCGGGGTTCAATCCTAGGACCAGCCCAGTGCCACATTCCTCCTTGACTGAATGCTAGAGCTCCTATTCAAATTTCACTAAGCAAAAAAGCAGGATTTAACTGATAAAATAAACACTGTAATTGCAATCTTGGACTGTTGCTTTAATCTCATTTCTCAAATGTATGTTTTTGCCTTGTTTATTCTTGGTTACTTCTCTAAATGGCCAAAACTGACCCAGTGTGCCTCACATTCTAAAGTGGTGGATGCTAGTTCTCCTATCCAAATTTCAAAAGTTACAAGAAAACATGATTTAAAAAAAATTTAGACTGGAGGGGGAAGAGGCCCCCTCGCATTAAGAAGACATGATTCAACTTATAAAATTTAGTAATATAATCTTGGATCTGGCATTGATCTCAATTCTCAAGTGTATGCTTTGACTAGTTTTTTCTTGTGACGCTCTAAATGGCCAAAACTGACCAAGTGTATCTCGCCTCCTTAAGTGAATGCTAGAGCTCCTACATCCAAATTTTAGTGAATAAAACAACATGCCTCAACTGATATAAAAAAATGACGTGCTTTTATAGTCTGGCATTAATCCCAATGTTCAAATTTATGCTTTGACTAGTTTTTTCTTGGTTGCTTCTAAGTGGCAAAACCGACATCGCACCTCGCCTTCTTAATTTTATTCATAAATGTGTATGTTTTGATTTTCTTATCTTGCCTAATGCATGCAGGCAATAAGGCACTTGAGCACATCTCCATGTCCTCAGGCTGCTGCTGCTGCTGCTGAAAATAAGCTGCCCTAGAACTGGCATGCGTTCAACAAATATCAATCACATGAAGTCTGCATCTGTGGACTCTTCTAGGCGGGCCCTGCGAACTTATTCATCCAAGGCAATCGTCGATGACGAACCATCGGCGGCAGCACAACTCGCAGCGAAAGTACTAGTCCATTATCTCTTGTTACATATTGGACTGCATTTATGGGGATAGTCTATGATTTGTGCGTTTTATTTCCTCCATGGTGTACTTAACTGTATACTCAAAAAAAAATTGACACACCCCATCAATTGGGTTCAAACCACCCATGTGTATACCTCATTACCTCATCGCAAAATGCAGCGTGTACGTATAGGGTAGGAGCAGAATGCAGCGTGTGGCGCCCCTCAGCTTCCAAGTTTTCGAGTGTTTTGGCATTACATTTTATCTACTGGTCCATATTTGTATGTGTTTCAGTCTTAGAAGTCCAGATACAGCGCTGCCTCTGTTAGTTAATGTTAGTACAGTTTTTGTCATTGCCTGACGGGTCATGTTTGCAAGTAGAGATTGTTGGTGTTGTTGGCACCATTTTCTGATGGAAAATGAGTTCCTTGTCCATGCACTCCACGGTAGAGCGAAGGTGTCTTACGCATGGTCACAGCTGTTGCAGCACACAGCACACCCTCACTGCTTGGCCAATGGCTGGCAAAAGAATAGAAGATTATTTTCCTCCAAATAGTTGTGTTTGATATATGACGACGCACTTCAACAATATTATGTATTTGTACAAGCATTTTAAATTTACATGTTCTTCACTGGAAGCTGCGTCCACATCATGTATTTTACCGAGCATCCGAGAAGTTTGACTTGCACCCCATCTGCCAAATTTCTAGGCGTGCATTTCAGTTTACTAAATGCTAATGGGAAACATATTGTTTGATTTTTAACAGGACAGCTTATTACAAGAATGTGCAGTTTGGGCTATATGCATATTCAACTTTGTTGAAAGTTTATCCAGTTCATCAAATTTGTTTTTCGTTTTGCAGGTCAGGAGCTAGTTATCGGAATTTTTTGAAGAATGTTAGGCTCGTCGCTTGTGGTTTGAGCTCGATATGGGCCTTTACTCTTTACCTTGCGTGGTCAAAGCCCCGCAGACGCTCTTCCAATGGTACACGTGGTCGCAATGTTCGCCGTGGCCATTTAAAATCCTAAGATGAAATCAGATCAAATATCTATCCTTTCCTTTCAGTATCCCGTCTTGACCTGCCTGATTTGACTTGAATCTCTTCTCTTGATTAGATGAGATCATGAGAGTACAAGTGGTACTTGCGTGTTCTTATGGCTTGAAGTGAATGTTCATGTTATGTTACTACATTGTAAATTTTCTGTATTTAACCATCCATAGGATTCCATTTCGAAAAAGCCATCCATAGGATTGTAATTAATCGAAAACTACTAATGGTAAAAAATGTTACTCTTTTCAATAGTTGCCTCTCTTTCTCTCGGGTTGGGAGGATTTGCGCTGGAGTGTGGGGGTGCAGGAGAGGTGATTTTTGTGAAGTGGAAGAGCCAGTCCAATTCAACGGTTGTTAGAGTATTTCTACCGGAGAGGAATTTAGGATGTGGAGACAAGCAAAGGAGGGCTGGAGGAATGATGCCGCGAGAGAGTAGATAGTGTGTGAGTGCGGAGTGGCTAGCCTTTTGTTCGCAAAAGGTTCTAGCATCTTGTAAATGATTATGCTTCTTCTTCTATAAAAATACCTTTGGCATGCTCACAAAAAAAAAGTATTTCTACCAGATTACTTAAAAATCGAATCCTTAAAACGCGTATAAGGAAAACCATAAAACTGTTTTAAGGGGTAGAAACAGGCCGGGTAGAATCGAAACCATAAACACGTACCATAAACCCAAATATTCTCCAGATTTTTCTCTCTCTTTTTCCCCATCTTCTTCTTCCTCGTGTATTCTTCCTCACGTTGCTAGCTCTTGCTCGCCACCGGGGCTGGCGGCCGCTCCTCCACCACACTGCAACCCGCACCCCAATAACGGTTATTTTAATGATTTGATCGTTTTAAACCATCAGCTAGAGATGCTCTTAGACATACATAGTGGTAGGGGTTTTCTTGTGTGTTTTACGAACTTTGGGGTAGTGGGAAGTCGAAATTTCCTTGTTTACCTACAGCAGCTCCACGCGTGGCGGCAAAGCTTGCTTCTCAGTTTCGATGAGGCGACGTCCAAATCCTCGTCGAACTCCTGAAACTATTTCTGGAGACCATGCACCTCCGCGGTGAGAGTCGGTAAGCTTCTTCTCAGCGTGTGTTGAATGCTCTCCCTCTTTTCTGGCATGATATTTTCTGCGTCGCTAGCTGGACTTGCTTAGACGGCGTTGTCACGTCTCACCTATATGAATCGCTTAACAAAACAAGATGAGGATTTTACAAAACAAAACAAAACAAAATTATACAAATTGATAAGATAATACTCAAGGACAATAAATACGATGTGCCATTGTCTTTGTACTCTCTCCAGCCCAAAATACGTTGCAGGATTTTTTTGGTCCAAGTAAAACTTTGTAAAGTTTGACAAAATATGTACAAAAATGTACGAAACATTTACAATACCATTTGCATATAATATAAAAAGATATTTCATGCAGATTATAATAATATCAATTTGGTATTATAAGTGTTTATATTTTTATCCATATGTTTGGTTAAACCTTATGATGATTGACTCTGTCAAAAAATTATACACAACCTATTTTGGGCGGGAGGGACTGTTTATTGTCTTTGATTATTTTAGATTTCTAGATTTCAATGCAAAATTCAATGTCGATATTATGTATCTTGATAATATGAGTGCCCCTAAGTTTACGGCAAGCTCTGCAAAGGATTGTTTTTTTCCTTCGATACCTGTGGCAAATATTTTGCCCGTTCCATTGATTAAGGAGAAAGTTGCCGAAAACCAGGTGAAAATTGGTACATCAGCGACGCACGCACCAGTGCCGACACCATGAACCAAGCGAGTCACCGGCTCTGCTGTCCAAGCGAACGGACACAACACCCTACCACACCAGAGCCACCGCTTCCATACCAACAGTAGCCCCAAAGCCCCGCGCCCGCCGAGCCACCTACTTTGTCATCAAAGTAACCAGAGAAGCCACCGCTCCTGTTACATCCAAAAAATGCACACACGCTGACCCGAGGCCGCCCATTGAACTGGTCGATAAGTATGCCGCCCAAGCGACCAAACCAAATACCCACGAAAAGAGTTGACGCTCCAAACTCCACATAGACCCGAAGGTCACACCCCTGCCTAGCCGACGATGGAACTGCACCTCGCAGTCCACTATCTTCCGCTTGTCAATATGTGCCCTAGATTTGTTCGAGGTATGCAGGCAATCTTCTGAACGGTTAGGGCTACGAGACGGTTATGTCCTGTGGCGTTGTGGCTCGCGTGCAGCATTGGTGGCGAGAGGTGCAAGTTGGAGCGGCGGCCCCAGACCGGAGGTGTGTTTTGTCGCATTTGGTTGACTAGCGTCGTCTGGACAACTAATCTCCTCACTTGTGCGGTTGTTTGGCCCGGTTTTCCTTGTAAACACGCCAATTTATGATTTTTGGTCCCGGATTCCCTTATGAATTAGGTCAACTATATTCTATCTAATCGAGCAACAGAAATCGACTTCCTTCTTATAAAAAAAAGTATGCACATATGGAGCGTTCTAGTAACTTCCATTCGTATGTGACACAAGAAGCATGCACTACCAAATTCAGGTGAGAAATGGATGGTGCGGTGCCAAACTTACAAAGCAGATCAAAGATAAACAACAAATTATAGGAGAACCAAACTTGCTACCGATGATACTAAAATGAAACCGAAAGAAATCGGAACTCCACGGCAATTTTCCCAAGAAGGTAACCGAAAGAAAGCGAAACTCCACCGCAGTCAAAGGTTTTCACCTGGAGCCGTGCAGAAGAGAGGGTCACCATGGACGAGCTTACACCTCGGACCCACACCTCCCCAGTAGAGTAGAGCCCCACCCACTCTCTCTCCTGCTTCGCCTCCAATCCTCCATGGGCCAGCTCCTAATCCGGTAAATCCCCTACACCACCATCGCCATCTCCACTCCCGCCGCTGCTTTTCAGGGCTGGCGCGATGGGTACCTCCTCCTCTCGCCCTCGCCGTCCCCGCCGCTCGCCTTCCGGCATCGCTCCCCCGGCCGCCACCGCGCGCGGAGAGGTGCGGCCATCGTCGCCTCGTCCGATGGCGGGCCGTCCCCTTCTACTCCGTCGGCCCGGTACGTGCTGGCGCGGCGAGCCGTGCTCCTCGGCGTCTCGGCGCTCCCGCTCCTCCGCGACACCGCCGCCAAGGCGGCAGCGCCTGGCAACGGGGGACTCGTGACTGGTTAGTGTCACACTCCGTCCCAGGGGTTCGTTTATTCATGTTCATTCTGTTTTTGTGTATGCTCGCCTAATCTGTCTGATACCGTTCGAGGAAAAAGGGTTTTAACCCAGATTTTTCATTAACTGACATATAAAGACTGTGACCTATACATCCGTGAACTGCTAAAACAATGGGATTGAATGGCAACCTGCTGTCTTAGATTAACACCTAACCATCGGATGGAAAAATTTCCACCTTACGTTATGACCTGACAATTTGAAGAGTGTCAGATGAGCCTGAGTTCCTGAACCAAGTTTAAAATAGTGCAGCTGCACACCAATGCAACTATGCAGAGAGTTACGTTTGCGGCATTAGAACCACATTAATGTACCATTGTACTAGTGCAGAGATGCATGAGGTATTGTATATCAAGACTATTTCTGCCAAAATTCAAATTTAAACGTGAATTTTTGTTACATTATTTTTGAAATATCACCCAAGGCTCATTACACCTACTGATTTGTTTTTCTAATATAAATTCTTTACATATGTACCTCTATAAAAGGCTGATCATGACTATGGATAACTCCTAAAACTAAATCTTACCCTTATCTATGCCACGCCTCAAGGGTTTATGTCTAAGTTCACATGTGCAGTGCAGTTATCTCATGAGAGTGCAACGACTTTGAAAGTAGAGTTATGCAGTTATGCACCATTACTTACGACTTATCTCAAGTGAATTTATAGTTTGAATATGGCATATGATTCAGACGTCACTTCTTAATTTTATCGCAGTTTTTGGCATGTTATTACCCCAAGGGTTTATTAGAAGAAAGGGGATCCTTGCCCCGAGGATAGACCAGCAAGCTCAGAATTGCTACAAAACTTTCAGGATTGGACGTAATAAAATCATCTGTAAACCTAGCAAGGCTGTGCTTGATGGTCAGAACTCCCCCCCTCATTTTGAATAGGCATACTGAAGATAGGATTTATGAATACTGTAGAAAATTCTGTTCGAATCTACTATAACTATTGTGCGTTACTTTCTCCTTCTGGTCTATATATATATATTTTCCAGTGTACCTGCAAACTCGCCATGGTCCCTCTGAGCGCTGTACTGGGTTGGGTTTACTATTCGAATGTATTGTTTTCTTAAAACTGGGACTAGGGCTGAGTATCACTCGTGGCCTTTTACTTTAAAATAAGATTTTTGAATTCCTTTGTCTTTTTGCTATCCTGGTGCTACCCATTGCCATCACACTAGAGTTGCGGTCTAGTGCTTGCATACTCGTACAACTAACTTAGAAATATTTTGTAGACATATCGGATATAGTTTATTTGTTTTTGCATGTATCATGACTGGGCAAGTTTAGGTAAGTAGTTGATGACACTTTCTCACTGTAGAGACAAAGGATGTCCCAAAGGTTGATGAACCTCAGCCTGGAGATGCTCAGGCAGAAACTCCTCTGCAGGCCCCTCAACCTGAACCGCCCTTACCAGTGGTGCAAGAGCAACCTCCAGGAAATCCACTTGCTGGCCTTCTGAATGCAATTGCAGTTGTTGCCTCAGGTGTTCTTGCTGCATTGTATGGTACTTCTCGACAGGAAAAGAAGGCTCTGCAATCAGTCATCTCATCTGTAAGTCATCTGCAAACCTGTACTTAGTGTCTGCTACTGCTGTTTGTCTGTTATGATGTGCCGATTTGTAATTTAGTATATCCTTAATGATAATCATGCCTTACTAGTCCTTGCTGAATGCCAAACATGTCTCTCTTTCAGAATAGCCACCACCTCTCTGTACTCTTTATTGTGTATATTTGGAAAGTTCTTATTAAGAGATAAATATGCAGCATATCCTTACGTAATCGCCTTTCCGGAAATATACAAAAACTTCAGTCGAGGGCTAAATTAATATGAATTTTTTCTGAATTTCTTCATTGGCGATCTTACCTTTGTGTTAAACTGAGTTATTATATGGTGGAGATTGGCTAGCATGTCTGTCCTTGATTAGTGTTTTGTACGTTTTGCCATCCGATGAGCCTCACTATGTCTTATTCAGCATGTTCTCCACTCATTTGACAATCTTTCAAAGTGCCCGGTGATATTCTTGACTTCTTGTATACTATTAGCTAAGATCCCAAGAAAGGAATAAAGGAGATGTGATGCAAATAGTAGTGTGCATACCGACATGGTTTACAAAGCGTCCGAGCGCTGCAAAGCGCTGGGGGTGCGCCTTGACGCCTAAGCGCTTGAAGCGCGAAGCAAAGCGACGCTTCGTGGTGAGACCTGAAGCGACGACGACGAGCATCCATTCCACGGCCACCACAAACTAGCAAACAGAACTGGGGGATGGCGGGAGAGGAAAGAGACCAGGAGGAGGAAGAGTAGTAGTACCTTGGTTCCCTGCCCACTCCACCAAAAACAGAGCAGCTGAGCTGAGGCGGGAGAGGAAAGAGACCAGGAGGAGGAAGAGTAGCAGTACCTTGGTTCCCTGCTGGGGGATGGCGGCGCCAGGTGGAGGAGAAGCCCTAGAGCTTGGCTGGAGAGGAGGAGGCCGGCGGAGGAGGGAGGAATCGACCGGAGCCGGCCAAGATCTGGAGGACGGCGAGCTGGCCGCCAGAGAGGGAGAGAGCTCTGTCTCTCTCTCTGAATCGATTATGTGAACCCTATGTCTGAGAATCCTCTCTCCCCTCTCTTTTCCCCCCAGGCCCGCCCAGTTTCCCTCCCAATTTAGCCTCAATTTCAGTTTTGCGCTCGCTGGGCATGGTTTCCCGCTCGAGCTCGCTGGCGGCCGAAGCAGAGAGAAGGCGACGCTCACCTCGCTCCAGACGCTTACTAGACGCTACTGGACGCTTTTTTGACGCTTCACGACGAGACCTGAAGCGACGACGACGCCTTGCGCTGCCAGGGCGCCTTGACGCTAAGCGACGCTTTCGCGACGCTTTGTAAACCATGCATACCGATAAATAAATTTTCTTTCCATGCGTGTGTGTTTTCTCATGTGTGTGCGTGCGATGGCGAGTGTGTGGATGTGTGTGGGCGTTTGTATTTTAAAATAACAAGTACTCTCAAATTGGGGTGTATGGTAGCTTACATAGGCTGGACTGACTAAAAATAGCTTTCAGTAGGCTCCTAAATATAGGACTCACTGATAAACTTGTGTGCATCAATACTCTTATTTCCCGCCATAATGGTTTTTTAACTGGCTCACTCAAGAGTATAGCTAGTGCAGGGATGCAACAAGTATTTTAAGTTCTTTAATACCTTGAAGTCTATATTTGTTCAAATTTACCTATGAAGATGGGACATTTATCTGACATGCGTGTTTTCTCATGTGTGTGTGCGTGCGATGGCGAGTGTGTAGGTGCGTGTGGGCGTGTGTATTTTAAAGAAACGGGTACTCTCAAATTGGGGTGTATGATAGCTTACATAGGCTGGACTGACTAAAAATAGTTTTCATTAGGCTACTAAATATAGGACTCACTGATAAACTTGTGCGCATCATTCATCAATACTCTTAAATCCCCCCATAATGTTTTTTTTAACTGGCTCACTCAGTATAACTAGTGTAGGATGCAACAAGTATTTTAAGTTCTGTAATACCTTGAAGTCTATATTTGTTCAAATTGACCTATGAAGATGGGACATTTATCTGACATGTCTACAATACTAATTTTTTCAGCTGGAGAGCAAATTAGCTGAAAACGAGGCAGCAATCTCATCAACGAGGGACAAGTATGAGAAAAGGTTAGTGGAGCAACAGGCGGCACAAAAGACGCAATCTCTAAAGTTCCAGGAGCAGGAAGCTTCTCTTTTAGATCAATTGGCTTCAACAAAAAAGACTGTAACATCACTAAGCGAAGAGTTCGGAAGGGAGAAAACAAGGGCTCAGGAGCTTAAAGATGAAATACGGCGACTAGAGAGTAGTATTGCACAAGCTGGGAATGATAGAGATGTGCTTGAAGCCAAGCTGGCAGAGAAAGTGGATGAAACTAATGTTTTGCAGGAAAAATTAAGTCTTCTTGGTCAAGAAACTGACACAAAGGAAAAACAAATCAAGGAACTCAGCTCTTTACTTTCTTCGAAGGAAGCAGACTACCAGACCGTTAGCTCTTTCTATGGTCAAACTAAAAGAACCCTTGATCTTGCGAATACTAAAATACAGCAACTTGAGGAAGAGATTCATACAATGAAAACCGATCTTGCTTCTAAGACGTCTTCAATTGATTCATTAAGTGAGAAGCTTCAAGTATTGAACTCTGCAAAGAATGAAGCTGAGGGAAGAATAGAAGAGTTAATGAAAGAGTATGCAGACTTGAAGGCTTCTTCTGAGACAAGAGCAAATCAAGATTCCGGACTACTCTCTGAGAAAGATGATCTAATCAAACAGCTGGAAGGAAAACTCTCTGTTGTATTAAGTGACTCCAATAAAGACCGTGAAATCATTGTCGAGTTGAACAAGGAACTGGATGCTACCAAAGCAATGCTAGAAAATGAAGTTGCGGCAGTGAAGGGTTTAAGAGATTCCCTTCAATCCACTGAAGAGACTCTAAGTGATTCCAGAACTGAGGTTTCCAAACTTTCAGATGAACTTGGGGAAGCAAATAGAATGAATCAGGACCTGGTATTACAGATTACAAACCTCCAAAATGAGTTCAGTGAAATGCAAGATGGTCTGACTTCCAAGCTTGGAGAGGTAGAATCAATATCTAAAGCTCTGTCAGATGAGCTGGTCTCAGTTAAAGAGATGGTTCAGAAGGGGCAGGAAGAACTTGATGCTACCTCTAAAGAGCTTGCATCTGTTGTGGAAGCTCGTGACAATCTGAAGAAAGAATTGCTGGATGTGTACAAGAAGTTTGAGTCTACCACACAGGAGCTTGTCGATGAAAGGAGAATTGTGAGTACTTTGAATAGGGAGCTTGAAGCTTTGGCCAAACAATTGCAGGTAGATTCTCAAGCACGGAGAGCTCTCGAAGCAGACCTGGATGAGGCAACCAGATCACTGGACGAGATGAACACGAGTGCACTGTCACTGTCTAAGGCGCTAGAGAGCACTCATTCCAAGAATGCCACTCTTGAGGCAGAGAAAGAAATGCTATCAAAAGCTCTGGATGAACAAAAGAAAATCACGATCGTGGCTCAAGAAAATAGCGAGGATGCGCAGAATCTTATCACAAGGCTTCAGACAGAGAAGGAGAGTTTTGAAATGAGGTCTAGACACCTTGAAGAGGAACTAGCGTTAGCAAAGGGTGAGATGTTGCGACTAAGGAGGCAGATTAGTGCAAGCAAATCCCAGAAAACAAGAATTCTTCCAGAACAAGTGAACCCACAACGACGAGCAGTGTTCCGGAACAAGTTCACCCACAGAGACCAGCACTGTTTCCAGTACAAGTTTACCCACAGAGACTAGTCAGGCCCTGAACGAGCAGCCTGTGAATGATCGTGATCAGAAGACCGCCAAAGTTGCTGCTGGGACTCCATATACTGTAAAAAGAACTACTAGGAGAAGAAAAGGTGGTGCGTAGACATGATTCCTTTTGTTTAGTCATCAGTTAAAACTTCATTTTTGAAACTACCATCCTATCCAAGGTAGCATCGGTAACCGTTTAAGTATTATTTTATTCTCTTCTTTGTAACGGTCAGGACACACAATTGCTTTCTTGTAATTCCTGTGTCACGAGATTTGGAAATTTGAGGGTCTGCATGTTTGTACAGATGAATTTTGAACATGACGGATAATCTCACCATCTGTAGGTATGATGGATTGTTCATATATAGCTTTGTTGCTTATTTTATCTACTTAGCAAGTAAATTTTCTGGCATTAACTGTTTATCTAGGAGTATTGCTTATGCTGAAATGCAGTAGCATATATTACACAAAGTTTGATATACTGGAGGAGGATTTGGTTGCTCCATGGGAGATCAAGGCTTGGAACTCTCTCTGTGTGCAACAATCTCTCAGCGGAAATATGATTTTCTACTTGGAAAAACCTGTTACATCAAATTTATGTACCCCCCAAAAACAAAACAAAAATGTCGTTCGTGGTTTGGTTGGTGAGGAATCCTTGGATACCAATTGGCCTGCGTTCTAATTCATCAGATGCTCCTGAAATTCTTTGCAAAAATAGAAAGAGCCAAGCGTGATTTCAGCGATCTCCATTCCCTAGCGGTGTTAATTAGCACCTGACTCAGGCTAGAGATTGTTTAAGGAATATCGAATCATATCCCATAAATACACAGATTAGCCCGGACGATATCTTGCAAAAATAGAAAGAAAGCGTGATTTTAGCGACGTGATTGGAGCTTTCCTATACTTCTTTCTTTGCCCTGTGGCTGTACCCCCTTCACGTTCATTGTTGGGTATATATTAGGACTCCACTACCTCTGTCATTGTTTCTCGGAGAACCTACTTAATTTGCTCTAGACGAGGACCGAACAAGCTCGCTAGCAATTTCTCCATGGACAAGTATGTGAACCGTTTCCTTACACCAATCATACTGTCGGTGCTTCTTCTTCTTCTCTCGACCCATGTGCAGTGTAAGTTCTCCCGATGGACCTATTTTGATGCTTAACTTGACTTGTCTATCCAATACTAATCTTTCATGATCAAGTGATCAAGCAGCTAACGCACATGCTATGCGTGATTTCTATTTCTTCACAAGCGTTTACAGCTTTTCTGAGTGATTGTATGAACTGCTTCTTACTTGATAACAGCGACTAATACGCATATTAATTGATTTTCTGTTCCACAGGCAGAATATTTTTTTTTTTTTTGAGATTATAGCTTTTTTTTTTGAGATTCACAGGCAGAATATTGGAAGACGTGGAAAGCGGTAAGATCAGTTTACCTGACGGATTGTGTCGCCCTGGTCGCGGGTGCGGGTTTACACCTTGCCTCTTCTGTTGTACAATTGACAACCAGTGCTATATAACAGTCGATAAGTGCAAGGCTGAATGTGTCAAGACTTCTGCCCTAAACCCAGGGGCGGGGATGACTCTTGCACCATTTTTTCCTGTCTAGTCTGAATATATAGCTTTCCCAGAATAATGCGTGATGCGCCGATGAGCAATTTCTTTAGATAAAAGCAAATGTTTGTGTTTCATGAGTTGAGGAATTAAGTTATCCAAGGTCTTCTCCTTTGTTTGATGTAACATCTTGCGGTGTAAGGCATTTGGGATGTGCATTTTGTCACGAAATAACTCTATAATGCTCCGTTTGGATGTTTGCATTGTGAGGCTAGACATTATATTGGGTTGAATGTCCAATATCAGTGATATTGATATTGAAATTGAATGTCAATTTTTCTGTTTGGATGTGTTAGATATTCGGACACTCCAGACAAGATATTGAAGTTGAATGTCAACAGCTGTTTGGATGGTCAAAGTGAGGAATTGAGTTCTATATGAGATATCTAGTTATCATCTCCATGACCAAAAATATAATAGCCGAGGGTAAACCATCTCACCTGTCCAAACAACTCGATCCAACGGTGTAAGTTGCTCTTTAGAAATATAAACATAATTGATGCACAATTTTGCTCAAGCTCACCTAAAAAAAAATCCCATGACCACTTGTGACTCTATCTGATTCTCTCTGTAAATTAAACGGTTTCTTTTCGAAATTCCCGAAGGTGGTAGTGCCCCCAAGAATTTAGGGCAGACTGCATTTGTTTCAGCGAGTTCGAAAATAACCTTAGACCATTTCCTTTTTGTCTGCCTTCTACCAAAGGTCCTTCTATTTCATCAGTCTCCGTGGGTTTACCGAACATTTTCATAGCGAAAATTACGACCGCATGCAGGCCACTTGACCACACACTTCTGAAGTTAGTGAGTAATGATCCAACTAAACCATGTTTATATGCTTTCACTTCTTCGATGCAGAGGCCGGGCTCCCCTTTTCTAAAAAAATGCTTTCACTTTAGCCACTTGAAAATTTTAAAAAAGAGTCTCATTCCCATCGAAACCAGTTTTCGCATTGCCATCTTGTCTATTATCCCAGATGAATGGAAACCCAAGAAACCCAAATTCTTGCATGTCACAATCTTCCCCCGCCTTTCAGAAAGCTCGCATTTGTTGCCATTCTTCTCTTGTATGCTGACTAAAATGTTCTGTGCTTTTCATAAAAGCCACAACTAGTCCACTGCCAAATAATATTTTGGAGCTTATGTAGACGTCTTAAAAGCGCCCATGTGATATGTTTTGCCAATAATTCTATCGGTAGTCAGTTTTGCATATTGTGTTATTGTGCTATGGTCATACAAGATTTCTGCGTAATTATCTTTGGAAGCTAAAAGTGCCACTCAAGATTAAAGTTCTTATGTGGTTTCTAAACAGTAAAGTTTTGCTTACTAAAGATAACCTCTCGCTAAAAAATGATGGTTGTGATGTACTAAATGTTCTTTTTGTGGCTCAGAGGAGACGGTAGAACATTTATTCATTGCTTTACCTTTTGCTAGAATTGTTTGGTTGGTTGTCTACAGTACCTATAATATTCCCCCTCCAACAGGTATAACCAATATGTTTCGTAATTGATTATATGGAATTGACAACTAGACAAAAGTGCGTATTCGGATTGGCGTTTCTGCTCTCTGTTGGTCCATTCAGAACTCCCTGAACAACCTTGTTTTTTACAGAACAAAAAACTTTCACGTTTTACAGGTTATTCAATATGGCCGCCCATTAGATTCAGTTATGGGCATACCTGCTCCTACCGGAGCAGCGAGAGACCATATGACCTCTGGGTGTATCAGACTTCTGGCTGTAGATACAAATATCTTCAGCCAAGCTTTGTGGCAGCATATTAATCACATTAGGGATGCCTAGGTGATTTATGTTGTTTTTATTTCGTTTAAACCCTCAAACTATGCAATAAAAAGTGTGTGCATCACTCGATGTAGAGGCTGGGGTCCCCCATTAAAAAAAAAAAAGAAACTCCCTCCGTTTTAGTTTATCGGTCATGTGAGTATCCCTATGTCATTAATTTGACGAACATAATATTTAAGCATATATGATGAAAACATGCCATTAGAAAATATAGCATCCAAAGTTTCAAATGATATAAATTTTATTAATATACTTAATATTTTGTTGGTAAAATTAGTGACCTAGGGATAAGTGTGGGATTATAAGCTGAAACAGAGTGAGTATAATTTTGCATTCTAGAACTTTAGAACATGAAGAAGACGAGAAATATTGCACCATAATTTTATAGATACACATTTCCATGCAATTTTATGGTGTTGTAAAAAAAATGTATGTCTAATCGTCCCACCCTAACGCAAAAATCCTAGATTCGCCACTGTTGACCGGCGAGCCGAGCTCGCAGTTCAGCAGCTTTGGACACAATGCTGCTTGTTTTGGAAAACTGATCTTGCAGGCCCTTAAGGGCACGTACAATGCAAACGCTTATTTACAAGCACCAGGATTTTTCTCCTAGCCTATGGCAGTTGTGACGTGCAAATCCTGGCGATGGGCGCTTTTAGGAGCATCGACGCAAAAAGTTGCGCGTGGTGTTTAGTTGGTTTTTCACTTGTGGCATTAAAATAGGGAGCAGTCCGTTGGAGAAAAAATAGATGCGTGCGCCTTGAGCTCTGGAAGCTTAGGCGGACGCTAGGTAATCGCCTAACTAAACGCCATGCGTGGTACGTGCCCTAATAACAGGAGAAAATCGGGTAAGGGCATGTACAATGACAGCCGCTTATCCAGGCGCTTACGTGAGAAAAGATAATACAAGAAAATCGGATTCTAATCTAAGCGCCTCTGCTCCCAATGGTAGCGCTTGTTTCAGACGCTAAAAAGAAGCCAACGTGCTGGTCAAAACAGACTCGTACGGAAAAAAAATGGCATAGCGCCCGACGCCTCACTTTGCGCCGACGCAAGGCGAAATCCCAGGATCGGACGGGATTTGGGCTTAACTGCCAGGAAATCTATCCTAGCGCCCGCTTAAGCGGCTGCCGTTGTACATGGCCTAAGAAACCAGGCAAGCGTGAGTTGATACCCGAGCTACTTTAGTGCCGCTCTAAACTTTTCGGCAGTACTAGCTGGGATGATGTCAGTGTGCCGAAGAAGCGTCTATCATTAATTCATTATACGCTGTTTATCCAATCGCTTGCATGGTCCCTTGATTGAATCCATGAAACGTTTTACTTCCTCATCACTGGCCTTGATTGCTCCCCATCTAAACTTGGGTGGTTCCATGAGTCGCGCCACAACACTTGGATCATCAGGGCCCTAACAAAAATAAATACACAAACATGAATGATGAACAAGTAACCAACATGATGTTAATTACTGAAAATGGTACGACGGTACCACACAAGATATGTCTTTACCTCGAACAATCTCCTTATCCTCGCCTCCTCAGCTTTCAGGGACCTGTCAGCTTTCCACTGTGAAACAAACACAATCATTCAGTTAACAATGAATACAGCAACGGAAAATGTCGAGGAAACAAAAACCATCAAACTTACATCATCCATAGTCTTTGGGCTGGTGTCTCGTTTAGGTCAAGGGCATCCGTCACCAACGTGACAAACCTTATAAACCTTAGGGTCAGAGTGACCACCAGTGAATGCTTCAGCGTTGGGGTGCTTCATATTACTTCCACAACCGTTGCAGTGACCTTTGTTACGGAAAGAGGCACTAGTAGTAGAACCCCTACAGTCGCCAGCCTACCACTGGCGATTACAGATAGGTGTCCGCCAGTGCTAATACCGCTGGCGATCCCGAAGAGTTGGTCGCCAGCGCTTTCTCAACTACCGCTGGCGGCCAAGGAACAGAGATGGCCAGCGCTACGAGCGGACGGGTGGGGGGAGCAGGGCAGACTACCGCTGGCGACCACGTTCCTGGGCTCGCCAGCGGAGTAAGCAGTAGTCCTGGCGAACATACGTTGTTCGCCAGCGGTACCTACATAGCACTGGCGACTTGGGTTTGTCGCCAGCGGTTAACCATGTGCGCGACCGCGCGCCGCGCAGGCAGCAGGTTACCGTTGGCGAACCTGGGTGTTTGTTCGCCAGCGCTAACCTGGGAAGAGCAATAAGTGAGCCGCCAGCCACCTACTACCCCACCTACCACCTCACTCACTTATTTCTCTTTACTAGCTCGAACTTTCCCCATTTCTTGCCAATTTTCCCCATCAAATACTCTCATTTTAGCCAATAAAAAGTAGTGTAATTAATAGATCCAACCAAATCTTCCACCCAAATTCACTTCTACCAAGTAGTTTTCCCTTTTATCTCCCTAGATCTACATTTCTCACTCTAGATCTACATCGCGGTTTCGACAAGTTTACAATTAACACAGGTAGTTGGCTACCTAAAATAAAAATGTTCTTATGATTATGTGTCATGAGAATGATAAAATGGAGTATAAATATGAAGTATTGTGTGATTGTGTTGTGAGATGATAAAAGGAGTACAATGTGAGACTTTTGTGCTTATGATGTCGGAATGCGATTGACATTTGTCGATGAATTTGCAGGTACCCCATGAGGCCCTTGAGATTGCCGGAACGTCGATTAACTTCCGTTCCGGCAAATTCAGGTACTCCATATATGTTCTATTTTTTAGCAAAGGTCATGCCAAACAAATTCGTGAATTTTGGCATGACTTGCTAAAAATAGGAGGTGTGTCGTGTCAATTGCGAAATATATATATATATATATATATAGGGACGCGCTATTTGACACCCAGGGTATAGAATAGTTATTCTGCACCCCGCCCCCTTCTCCCCCGCCAGACCCGCCCGTCCGCGCGCTTGAGCCGCCCGCGCATCAATCAGTGTAAGAATATGCTGCATGCGACGTAATCCCGCGCCCACGACCGAACCATCCTCCGCTGGAGCGGCCAAACCGTCCCCGCGCCACGCACCCGACCGCTCGCGTCGTAAGAGTTGCATGCGATGTAAAAAAATGCATCTGACGTAAGAAACGTGGGATCCCACACGATCCCTAGTCAGCCCAGATGCCTGACTCGTGAGATATTTCCGTAACGGCCGTCGTAGGAATTATACATCTGACATAAGAATTCGAGCACGTTCACTAATTTATCATGCGCGGCTCATTCAGCCAACCAATAACGTAAGAACTTTTTTTTCCATCTAAACTACGTAAGAACTATGACGTGCTCTGATATGACAAATGTTACGTGCTTGTAGAAATTTGCCGGCCTGATTGCACACCCTAAAAGAAACTATGGGGCTTAATGTGCCAGCAAAATCACTGCCGTGGCCTACTGCACCGTAAAAATCACGAACGTACTGTGCATTTAGAATCGAGCAGCTTCATAACTACGAGAGATTTAGTAAGAAATAGAATGCACATAACATTTGTATACACACAATAATTACATGTGAAGTCTAGTGGTATGCACCATTCGAAACACAGATAATTATAGCTCATGCAATAAGCATGACAAACCCCGAGAAAAGAAACTATATAATGCCGTCGATGCCGAGTTCATATCACTTGATTTGATGATCAGCCGAGGGGAAGATATGCAGCAAGCAGTGCGTCAAATACAACCGTAAATATATCCATGGCTCATCCATGCCAACAAGGCAACAAGATATCCGATAAGTGATTAGTGATGATCCGGATAGCGATATGTTTTCCAAAGAGTGCTGCACAAGGAAAAGGGGAACACATCACATACCTAAATGTATCTTATTCATTATGAAAGTCACATCTTATAGTCATACAAAGAGGCATTATATTCAGAGGAGAATTTTACCTGGACAAAGCAAGACCAAATGGTAGCAACCACTGCTGCCACTGCCAGCTTAGCGTGACTGTTGAAGTGCAAATGTCCAGGAATTTGGTGATAAAAACCAGCATATAGTGGAATAAGCTTCCAACAATGACAGAAGACCAGCATATAGTGGAATAAGCTTCCGACAATGACATAAACCTTCCAGCTGTGGAACCGAAAAAACATATTTGTGTCTTTTTGTTAACCTAAAGTATAATATTTATTGCTAGCCGCCATAATGGCCACAAGAGATGGCCTCAGAGCTTAAATAGAAAGATATTAGCAAAGAGAAGAAATTCAACAAAGGCTAATTCCCAGGTTAGATCGTTTACTGAAAAGCAATCAACTAAAACTTGAAATATCAGTCGGGAAGTAATTAGTGGCAAATGGGAAAAAGCAAGATACTCGACAATGACCTTGGACGTGCCACTCTTGCTAAAATCGAACCCTCCGTTAAAATTGTTGAAGCCAGCGACAAACACACTGAGGGGACAATCTATCACATACCACACTTTCTTTATTGTATTCGGACAGATGTTATTTCTACATACATACCCACATCCAAAAAAGCAACATAAATAACATTATGGCAACACATGTGCTCTAAGTATATCATTTCTATTGTGCCGAAGCTATCCACAAGCTAGCTGTTGCTGCCGATTGCCGAATCCAGCCACAAGCTGCCAAAAATAGACAGATAATTGTGAGGCAAAGTTACGGAACTACTGACTTGAATATAGCTGATGGCCTACTGCCAATATAAAAATTGGAAATGGTTAATAGCCACTGGATAAAGAATTTTTGTGAAAAAAGCATATGCTGAAAGAATGTAATTCATTGTGTGTTCATCTACTTGTGTGATATTTGTATGGTACCAGTTGCCGACAAATAACATGATGTAAAGTGTAATAGATTGACCTACTAAGACAATGTGGTTTCATGCAACAATGATAAGTTTTCCAAATTCAGAATAGCCTAAAATCGTACAATGCATACCCAAAAATTACAGTCAGTTCTGCTAATGCTCAAGTGCATGTAGTTCTTGTAAATCTAGTCAAGACAGGATCATGCAAGATTTTCAATATTCCATTTTAATTCGACAAAGACTATCTTAACCCTGGTTCTGCACTCGTATAGTCGTATGCCATCTTCAAGAACGGGAAATAAATTACAGGCTACAAATTGGTGATTCAGGGATTGTTACACGGTGTACGCTCATAACAAACAAAGCCAGCTCGTACATTCAGATCAAAACGTGTGGAAGTGGATCAAGAGAATGAGAAATTAAACAAAATTACGGATCTGGAATAAGAACAGGACAAAGGGAACCTGGATCTAGATCACGAACGTGAACCAAGCATTAGGAAACAGGAGTGCCAAGATCGATTCCTCACCTGAGGCAGCGATCGACTCCGGCGGCAGCTCAGGTCGGCGGGCTTCTTATTCCAGCGGCGGGCGAGCCGCTGCTTCTCTTGCTGGCCGCGTGTTCAGGCCACCAATAACGACGCGAGGCCTCCCACTGGGCCGCCTGCTTCGAAGCTTCCGCCGGCCGACGAGGCCTCCTGCAGCTGCCGCAGGCTCACCATCGGGGGCTCCAGCAGCTCGCCTTCGGAAACTGCTCGCCGGATTTGCCCAAAAGTAGAATAGGTGGAGAAACTGCAAGGAGTGGGTAGCTCCTACACCCCACGATTAGGCAAAAAAAGTTTGAAACCGTCGATGTAAAAAGAGCAAAAGAAATTATGTCAGCACAAGATGGAACCGCACGACTGAACAACAGGAAACGGCAACAGGTTGGGTCGTTCGACCCGGGTGAATAATAAGTAATTCTACACCCAGGGTGTCTAATAGAACTTCTCTATATATATATATATATATAGTATTATTTACATTGTGCAGGCGACAAAATGGTCATGATGAGTGAAAGTGCCGTGAATAAATACTTGAGACAGGCGACAGAAGACATGCTAGAAAGTGGCCGCGAAACAATAAGATGTCCTTGTCGGCAATGCAAACTTGTGGGTGTCCTCAACCCCTTTACCGGAGATTTGATGAATCACCTGCTAATGCGTGGTTTCATGGATGGCCACACTAAGTGGATAGATGATGAGGATGATGAAATCCCGGGGGGGGGAATGATCAGGATGATCATCAAGGGCATCAAAACAATAATAACGACGTGTGGCAAGAAGGCGAAGAGTTTGATGATCCTGTGCATGGTGAAGGAGATGCAGAAGAACATGTGACCGAAGACGGAGACACAAACGCTAACTGAAATCATGCAGGACCCTCACCTGAAAGAACTGCTTCTCAGAAACTCTCAGCAATCTAAGCTAGCGGAACTGGAGATAAACTCGAATACTCAGTTGTACCCAGGTTGCGGGGATAAGGCGTCTCGCTTGAAAGTAGCGCTCGATATTCTGCAGATGAAGTCAAGACACAAATGGAGCGACAAAAGCGTTGACGCTTTGCTGGATTACTGGCACGATGTCCTTCCGGACAGCAACACTTGTCCTAAGAGTTGTGACGAGGCCAAGAAAATCGTGTGCCCCTTTGATTTACTGCACCAGAAATTCCATGTGTGCATCAACGACTGCTACATCTATCGAGTTTGTTTGGCACTGTGCTTAACATGGCGAAGAGGACGAAAGATGGGACGAAAGCAAGAAACGACCTGATACATCTCGGTATAAGGACATACCTTCATGGTGGCCGACCAGACAATGATCAATTGACGGATGAGGAGACAGACGGACGCAAGGCTAAAAGAGTTAAGAAGAATGACTATTACTGCCCACCCTCCTGCTTCACTCTAAGTCCGAAGGAGGTTGAACAACTGATCAAGTGCCTTCTAGGAGTCAAAGTGCCTTTTGGTTACTCAGGTCTGATAAGCAGATGGCTAGACCCACAGAAACAAAAGTTCAGCGGTATGAAGTCTCATGACTGTTATGTGATGATGACTCAGATATTCCGGTCGCGATCCGAGGGATAATTGACAAGCACGTCCGTGAAACCCTTTTTTCCCTCTGTAACTTCTTCGACGTGATCTCTAAAAAGTCGATCACGTGGCCCTGCCCCCAACCTCGCGACGTTTCAATCATATGATATCAACGGGTTCACTTTCTGCACAGAGGAAAAGGACAAAACTTCTGATTATCAAAACTCCGGGGTAACAATGGAATCCTACACCGGTGACCAAAATTTCAGATACTACGGAAGGATCGAGGATATTTGGGAGCTTAACTACTCTGGAGAAAAGGTGCCGATGTTTCGCGTCAGATGGGCTAGGTTATCGACCGTATAAAAAGAAGACAAGTATTTCACTACCATGGTTTTACCCGAAGTCGGCACTTCAACCGCCAACGTCACCGCGCAAAATGAGCCATGGGTATTGGCTAAGCACGTGTCTCAATGCTTCTTCATAGTCGACCCCGTCAAAGCCTAGCCGTGTTGTCGTGAGGAGAGGCAAAAGAAACATCATCGGAAAGGATGGAGTCGCCTCGGAGGACGAGTTCGACAACTACGGCGACCCAAATATTGACGATGATGAAGACGACGACGATGAGCCATACACGGCAAGAAGAAGCACCACCACATTACCCAGGCATTGTCTTCCATTCAAAAGAAGAAGTCACAATGTGGGGCTAAATTATTCGACCGCGACCAAAAAAGGCAAGAAGTTGAGCAAAAAACGTGAGAAAGATAGAGACAATGTATCTCTTTTGTATTTAATTAACTAGGCACACTCTGTATTGATGATCGATGTATCGATATGTGTCGTGCACCCTATTTTGCATATATATATATATGCGCACGTTGACCTAATTAATTCAACTTCTTTACACATGTATCATTTAATTAAGAACTTATGGCGAAGCAAAAACAGAGAAAAATAAAAGAAATAGGAAAAACAAAACAAATAAACTAAAAAATAAAAATAAAAAAGTTACCGCTGGCGAACTGGAATGCCGTGTTCGCCAGCGGTATCATGCCCCTCTGCTTACAGTCACGCGGGCCTGCGCGTCTCTCTCTCCCCCCGATTCAAACCGCCGCCGCCCCCGATTCAATCCTCCGCCGCCGCCGCCGTCCCACGCCGCCGGCCTCCCCGCCCAACCTTGCGCGCCCCCCCGCCCCAACTCCTCGCCGGCGACCTCCCCTGCGCGCCGCCCCAACTCATCGCCGGCGACCTCCCTTGCGACCACGGGCGTGGCGCTCGGCCTCGAGCCGCCGCCTCCCCTCCCTCCGAGACTACTCGCCGGCGACGACCTCCCCTTCCCGTCCTCCCCCTGCCCGAGGTGCTTCCGCTCTCCCCCTCCTCCCTCCCCTAACCCCCCTGCCCGAGGTACACGGCCCCTCCCCTGCCCCGATCCCCTCGCCTGCTCGCGATGTGTTCGACGAAATGCTGCAGCTAGGTTAGTTGCCGCTGTTAGGTTAGTTGTTGCTGCCAGTGCTAGGTTAGTTTCTAGGTTAGTTGCTAGGTTAGTGTTAGGTTAGTACATGCAAATTTTGGAGATGAACAATTTGCTAAGTGTTAAATATATATCGACACTGTTTAAACATACCTTTAAAACTGACTTGAATTAAGGTGTTAGAAGTTTTGGAAAAACTATTTTTGAGCTTTATCATGAAGTAATAACATAGTGCAAGAGATCCATGAAGGTACATTGTAAATAGGATCAAGATTTTATAATTTCGTAAGCCTCCAAAATTGGTACTTTTTAACTGTCATGAAGATGCATTTTTTGTTGGAATTTTTAATTGGTGAGCCCCTTCAACAATCTCCGGTGACCATGTGTTATGTGCTACAACGACCATCGTGTCGTGGTTGTTTGTGCTCCGACCATCGTGTCGTGAAGATGCCGGCCGGAGATTGTTGTGGATATTTTTGTGAAATGCTTGCAGGTACCCTATGAGGCCCTTGAGATTGCCGAAACGTCGATTAACTTCCGTTCCGGCAAATTCGGGTACTCCATACGTCCTTTTTTTAGCAAAGGTCATGCCGAAATTTTTCGTGAATTTTGGCATGACTTTGCTAAAAAGGGACATATGGATTACCCGAATTGCCGGAACGGACATTCCGGCAAAGTTAGACTCATGGGTATCTTAGTACTTAATTAAGTGAATTTTCCTGTTATACTAAGTTCGACTTTTCTCGCTAGTTTGAACATGGCTGACAACGACGAGGCCGGGGGTTCTCATATAGAAGGCGAGGAAGGCGTTCATCGAGAACGAACTCACAAATACCTTCAAATCCATGTTTCCTACCGTCTGTGAGTTTGTTGGGACTTGGATGAAGGGAGGCCAAGTAGGGCCTCCCCCCATGATCGGCTACGGGTGCGGCGACTCTATCACCAATTTGGTGCCTATCTTGCCAAATCAAGAGACGCCAGAAGATGCGCCGGTGAACAAGCCTAAGAAGGCACGAAAAAGATACAATAGGAAACAAAAATTGGAGGACTTCGCCAACCGACCGGAGAAGGGGACTGATTCCTGGTTTGTGGACAGGATACCCATCAAGAACTGGCATAAGATGCATCACTTGGGTAAATCGATCCTGCCGGCGGATTGTGTCGAAAAGTTGAGAGGACATTTGTTGGACCTACATGAGGTTGTTGTTGTTATCGAGACGAAACTTCTCGAGCAACCAACTCCAACATATCCCCTTTTCATTGCAAAGGTACCAGACCGGTTGGGCTTTGTCAGGGAAGATGGCGCAAACCTGCTCTTTGTGAGATTTGATGATATCTTCTCAATGTTCCATATGCTTCCGCTCCACCCATCTATAGTCCGTCTTGTTGCGCTCGAAATGGCGCACCAAATCAAAATGGAGGATACCCCCGGCATCTTGATGGTTGACCCCTACTACATGCAATTAATGTTCGTGAACAACCTTGAGGGTAGGAAATCCGCGACGCGTTATCTCCAAAAGCTCTTCCTCGACAATGCTTCGAGGAAGTGCTCATTTTTCTTGCCTTATTTTCCCGAGTAAGTCATGCCTACCTGTCATAACATGCTTCCATATATTTCCATCGTTGAATTTGCGTCTACAATGGTGATTTTTGCGCAGAAACAAACACGGCACCCTAATCCACTTGGACATGGAACGCTTGGCTGCCTTGTATCTCGATAGCGGGGATCGCCATGAAGACATGGCGGAGTCTAAGCGGAGTACACCAACATCAAGATTGTTCTGAATAATGCTCTCAACGGCTACGCCATGAAGGGTGGCCCGATTTTACTAACAAGAAAGACAAAGGATGGAAGGTTTAGATTCGCGCATAGAACGTATTTCCTCTGCATCAAGCAGGATTCAAGTAGTTGCATGGAGTCATGCTACCTCCTCTATCAAATGAGGTGGTTTTTAAAGTATCAACGACGAGGCCAATTTGTTTGTCGTGATTTCAACGCATGGGTCGATAGACTAAAGGACTCCGCTGATTATGTTATCAGAGCTGAGTTCCGATACATTCAGAACATGATCGCGCGAATTATCATGTGTGACGTCCTAGATGAAGATGGACAATTCTACTACGGCTTACAACCACCAGATAATGCCGATATAGAAAGGCACTTAAGCCGTGCGGGTGATCACAGGCCATTCAACTCGTTAAATGGTTGTGAACCGTTTCCGTAGATATCGGAGAGAAGGTGATCGAGGAACAAATCTTTATTCTGTCCTATGTACACAACTCGTTAGATGCATGCATGCTTAGTTATTTTTTGTTTGATTTAATCTTTCTTCTCTCTTATGTACACAAATCTTTTTTCTTACAACTCTTATTTGACTTATACTTTTATATGCGTCTTGTGTACAGAGAAATGGGGAAGTGGTATGTGGTGTACAAAGGTCATGTTCCTGGAGTCTATGAAGAGCGGGAAGACTGTAAAAAAAAGTGAACGAGTTCAAAGGCAACAGCTACAAAAGCTACAAGACTAAAGCCGAGGCGGAAGCTAGGTATTCCAACCATCTACTTGAGGAAGAAAAGAAGAACCGGATGAAGTCCAACATCATCGTGAACAACCACAACATTTACGACAGTAAAGCGGAGACAGAAGCTAGATACTTGCATCACCTGCTTGCGGAAGAGAGGAAGAACCGGATGAAGTCCAACTTCATCGTGATCCCCTTCTTACTCATCATTATTGTCATTCTCTTGTATAAGATTGTGGTTTAGATGACACTAGCTAAACTAGCGACTCTCGTGTATGAAGCATTTGGGTACTTTGTCTAAATTTGGATACTTTGTCTAAGTTTTCCGTTTGTAATGCATATGTGTGATGAACCTACTATTTAATTTGGTCTTTTATCTATTATTTGTGCTTCTCAATGTTCTATTTGAGTTGTTTATACTTCTTGTATCTATATATACTGCTCATATACCTGTATATACGGCATATATATACTGTTGTAAAAAATAATAAAAATAAATAGCGCTGGCGAACCTGTAAGCTACCGCTGGCGGTCAAGGTCCTCCCACGCATCTGTACCGCTGGCGAGCGGAGGACGTACCGCTGGCGGTCGTGCGCACCGCCAGCGCTGCGCGAACCTACCGCTGGCGGTCGGGAGCCGTGTTCGCCAGCGGTACAGTTTCGTACCACTGGCGACACGGGGACGGCCAGCAGTAGCAACTACCACTGGCCATTTTGTACTGGCGAACCCGAATTTGCCAGTGGTAGGCTAAAAAAGTCGCCAGTGGTAGGGTTTCCCTACTAGTGAGGGGGGAGATTATGACCTCTAAATAATGATAATAGCGAATTATTCAAGGTAGTAAAACATGCGCACACATGCCATACCGTTGTCAAAAGGGTTAACCTTACAGGTACAGCTAACCACCAAATTTCCGTCTTCTATATGTATGAGTTCAGCAAAGAATAGATTGTCAGTGGTCTTTGTAGTGATAATGATATGATAGTAGAGACGTTTTCTGTCGTAAATTACTTTGTAGCGCACAACATCTCTAAGTTCAAACGCAGTATCCTTAGGGTGTGTTTGGTTGGGATTCTGCCACCAGATTCGCGTCATGAAAGCTGAAATCTGAACCAAAGGCTTAACAGCCCGAAGTAGATTTACGTAACGCACTAGATTCTCGTAGTGCAAAGCGAAAGCTGGTTTGACCCCTGATTTCACTGCGTTGCGTCCGAGCTAAAAACTTAGAAATTACCCACCATGCCATTGGTAAGTGAAACTGACCGGTTTGTTTTAGTTTGTTTCTCCTCCAACCCTCCTCTCTCCTTCTGTTCCTCCCCTTTTTCCCTGAGACTCACACCACGAAGCTATGAGCTCAGGCTAGGGTTCCCCTCACCAGCCTATTCCGGCAGCCTGTGGCGGCGCGCCGGCCGGGAATCGAGCCCCTGATCCCGCCTCTCCTTTTCCCCAACTGGACCGGCACGATGGTCGACCCGACACCAAGCACCAGCCCCCAGCGAGCTGCTGCCTCCATAGCTTGTCCGTCGCGCCGCTACCAGCAGGAACACGCCCGACGGCGGCCGGCCGGCCAGAGATCTCCCGCGCCCCTGGATTTATGCTTCTCCTTCCTCTATCCTTCTATTTTCCTTGATTTTTTTCTGTCACTGATTCCTCGCAATTGGTCTGTGCAATTGGCATGTACTCCGTAGAACATGGTCTGGAGTTT
This sequence comes from Poa pratensis, assembly GCA_947311845.1. Lineage (NCBI taxonomy): Eukaryota > Viridiplantae > Streptophyta > Magnoliopsida > Poales > Poaceae > Poa > Poa pratensis. Next base: position 68,564,885 of record CAMZMU010000038.1, read on the forward strand.
GTGTGCAAGGTGTTTGTGAAAATGCTACTAGAAAGAAAAATGCTTGATATATGAAAAATGTGAATTTATGATGTTAAATTTTAGAGCATATTATTTCATGAATGTGATCAAAATGAGTACTATATGCTCGAGGCGACACTGGCAGCGACACAACCACAAGAGATGATGTCCCAGAGGAGCAGTTAGCATGAATATGAACCGTCAAAAAATGTTAGCAGTTGTCAGCTCTAAAACAATGAATATGAACATTATGTTGTCTTATATATGTAACACACATGTCTTGCGGTAATCCTATGGCATCACTATCTAAAACAATGTAAATTCCCTCCTAAAATGGTAATTTCCATTTCTACCAATGTATAAATCAGTGTTCTGCGATCAATTTTCACGTACATAATCTTTGAGCGCGTCGTTGCATTACAGACACTTCTTATCGAATCCACAGTTCACAGTTGTTCCAACCAAACAACTTTCAGCTTTCCCGCAGTTGTCAACTCACAGCTGATTTTTCACAGCTGATTTCCCACAGCTGATTTTCAAGAATCTACAGCTCAACCAAACACACCCTTAGATATGAAGAATGGATTCAGTCAGCAATTAGTTATTGGGTGAATACGGCATGTACAACAGGGACAGGAGGGAGGGGCAGAGAGCAAACCTCAAGAAAAACATGATCCTTTTTTTTTTGAATTTTACCATATATATTAAACCAACAAAGAGTACACGATTACATCGATTACAAAGACAATACTAAGAAAGACGAGCAAATCTCTCAGATCTTCAAGCCTTTTCTTTCTCCATAACACAATCTTGTACTTTTCTGAAGGCAGCCGTAGAACAACGCCGAAAACTCCAAACCACAAACCTGCGAGTACCAACGGAGGTTCTCCCTTTTTAATTTTGAGCCGCAATGCCAAGGCTTTGTGCACGCACACAACCATTAAATTAATCAAGCAACATCGGCAGGAGCACCACCACTGATATTCAGGGACAAATAACCGAACCACTTTGTCGACGTCGTTGGGAGCCGAGAGAACGAATCACCATTGCCGAAGACGTAGTAGCCGGGATAGATAATGCGATGACAAACCTCCTCGCGGCAACCATGAGAAACAATCCAAGATTGATCTGGCGAAGCAAGATCTGAAGAACCATACTTAGACAAACTTAATCTTCCAAAGCCACCATTGACGTCGGGAAGGAGATCTCGCCGACGAACGAAGCGCGGAAGATAACTTATTGCAGACGATGCCATCTCCATTGACGAAGAAGACAAGAACCAAAACCAAACTCTAACATTAGGGACCTTAGTATAGCGCCTGCGCAGGTCCGAGGTCCCCACCCCTCCTAGTGCCAGAGCGGCATCTAGAGCAGGTGAGGACCCGTCAATTCTTAGACGATGACGACGATGAAGATGAGATGGAGCCGGCGGCGACGGCTATGGTTGAAACCCTAGTCGCCGCCTCTTTCTTTCCGTCCGTGTTTAAGGACGTGTAATAAGAAGAACATGTTCCTCGTTATACTTGTCCACCAAAGCGTGAACCAACTGTAGCATCTTGTAACGTCTTTCATCAATTGGCTCAGATATCAAGTGCAACTTCCTTGAGCCATCAGGCCAGTAAAGACATGCTCGTATACCCCTCTCCACACTAGCCTTACCCACTTCATAGCACTCATGTCGCTCCTTGCACCTAGTTTAGATCAAAGCATTCTTCGTGATTAATATATTTCACTTTCACAACAGTGGAGCGTAATACTAAGCATATATTTTACTTTTGCAACAGTGGAGTTGCCAACTTTTATAGGCATTACTAAACATGTCAAATTTGTAGTGTCTAACTTGGGAGTTGTCGGTGTCGCCCCAAGGCCGGCGTTTACACCGTCCCACCCTCGTCTGCGCCGTCTTCCCCGACGATACGTGAGGGGAGGGTCGCCAGAATACACGGGGTTTGTGCGATTTGGGGGAATTTTTGGGGATGGGCGGGGTAAACCCCCGAATAAACACGAGAAGTAAACATGCTCGACGGGATTTTCGGGGATTAGACATATGAAAAAGGAACAAAAGCGCATGCTAAACTTAGAAGAAAATAAACTGGGGGAAAACTGTACATGGGTTCCGAGAATTATAGTGAGGGGAAGGAACAGGGTTGGAGAGCGGATGCAATAAGGAGGACCACATAGCTCGCAAATGAAACAAGGATGCCTATCTACGGGTAGTACCATTTTTTTAGGGTAAGATGAGCAGCCATAAATAAATGCTGACATCAACTCAAATAGGTCCATCTCAAGCTAAACTGGAAACAGCAAGTGACTCAGTGTGTGTAACTTGGTATTGAAAGGTTTCCTGATAGCAAACTATGTAGTCACAAGAAAGCTTGGCATAGCTCCGAGCTACTTTAGTGTCGCTCTAAGTTTTTCTGCAGCAGTAGCGCCGATGATGTCAGCGCTGACACACGTACGATCGCATGGTCCCGTGATTGACTGCATGAAACGTTTTACTTCCTCATCAGTGGCCTTGTTTGCTCCAAATTTAAACTTGGGTGGTTCCATGAGTCGCGCCCCAACACTTGGATCATCAGGGCCCTAACAAAAAAACAAAAAAACATGAATGATCAAGTAACCAACATGATGTTAGTGAAACTGGTACTGTACCCCACAAGATATGACTTTACCTCGAACAATCTTATCCTCACCTCCTCAGCTTTCCACTGTAAAACACGATCATCTATTATATACTAAAAGCAAAATGAGTTAGTTAATAGAGCCACCACGTTAATCCACATCATCTAAATTAATTATAGTAGTTAGATCTAAAATGTATGGCTAGGATTTGTTAAAATATAATAGGTACGTAATAGGTTTGACACGATTTATGTTGAGAACATCACGTACGTCTCTCATATTATTGCACGCGTAAATCATTTAAATGGTTGGATATACAACTACAGGCTGAGATGACAAGTCATACATGCTCAGATTCGTTTGGTGTGGCCACGTTTGTCACGAATCTATAGAGTCCAGGTCCAAAACGATACTCAACCTGAGCCTAATCTTAACGCTAGCGCTGATTGCCTTGAGGTGGTTCTCGTATCAACAACAACTCCAAAATTCCAATGATATTTTATATAGACAGTTTTAGAAGAAAAAACATAAACACAGGACCAGACTAGCTATTTTTATTTTTGCTCAGCCAGATTAGCTGGCTGTGACGGAAGATCCAAGTAAAATAATTGCCGGAACGTGGGGCCAAAGGGTAGGATATGGACGGTGAATTAAACGGATCAGTACAAGTTTGAATTTTTATCAATGTTAATTTTGTAAGGCTTGATTAGTATGTAGCAATAAGTATCAACACTTATAATACGCAGTTCGTAAAGTATAAAAAATATGTTATGACAAATTTAATAGTAATATGCTTATCTTTTTGGTGGTGATATATATTATTGCCTATATATTCGGTCAAATTTATAAGTTTGATTTTGATGAAACCCATAACGCAGTGTTTCGATGAAGGGAGTACATTGTTTTCTACGATTGTGTACACATAATAAAAGAATTATGTGAGAGCCATCAGCCCAACACACTCAGAAAACGCCTGCAGAATTTCGTATTCGTAGAATACGATCACCCTGTGTCTCATGAAGTGATGAAATCAGTCGTAGAATTTACGATTGAGTACACATAAACGAAAACCTTATTGGAATGCCATCCTACCAACAGTCTCCCAAAAACACATGCGAAAGTTCGGAGTTTGGTGTCATGGAATTTGAATTTTAATGAAGTCATAACATTAGTCGCACAATCGACAGGCGGGAATGACCCGCACACTAAAAACATTGTTGGCTTAATCATACACATAGTTTGAGTACACACATATTCTCGCGAGGATGAGAATGTTTATCCACTGAGAAAATATTCCGACTTAATGAGACACAAAACATCAAATCTTCAGAACTGATGATGATACAACTTAGTCGATGCAGTATTGACATGAACGTCCATGACACTATAAAATATTAAGGCTATGTCAATAGAAAATTCCACTTGATATGTTTTGTATTAATTTAGTATACACATTGTGTGTGTCAATACTATTTTTAATCCGAGAACCTGTAAAGCGTACGCATAATTCTTATGTATTGTTTTGGAGGATATTGTTTGGTTTGTATGGTAGATATATTTGGACTATTGAAGTCAACATAAGAGAATGTGTAATTCCAATTGCGCAGTGAATCAACGACAAATTAAGGGTATTGAACTATGCTATCCAAACCGCTTGGTCATAATGCATAACACAAAAATACATGTGACCGGGTGTGTCGACCGTTGAGTAAAGATCAGGGTAAAACTTAGAGTCAACTTCTCCCATATAAACATGTTAACGAATATGTCTAGAGAATAATGTGTCTTTGTAAGTTTATTCATATTAGAAATAAAATATTGGCCAAAGTTTCACCATGTTCATCTTCTAAAATACATTGTGACATTGAGTCATTAAATGAGACGAAAAAACATTCTGAATATTCACTATTTAATGTAACCTACCTATTTAACAGAATAGGCCGTTTTATCTAAATTCAACAAAAAAAATATTGAAGATAACTAACCTCGCAAATTGAGAACCAACTGTGTTTAGAAAATGATCTAACATAATGTAAGAGCTGTTGTTGTGTTTACATATCTAATATCGCTTACATGGGTGTTCCAACCTATGGCTTGATAATAATTTGGCCAGAAATTTCTGATTGTCGAAGATGTTACTCGCATACGTGATGATAGATGTAGAACAATTTTACATATAGTCACATAATGGGGAAAATGATGTGATATCAATGAACCTATTCTATTTCACGAACACTTTCGACCAACCATAGATACTGCCCTCGCATTTGCGAGGACCACTCTGCTAGTTCAGTTAACAATGAATACAACAACGGATAATTTCAAACGCTAGGATGCGAGGAAACAAGCCACCATACTTACGTCATCCATAGTCTTTGGGGTGTTTATATTAGTTGCAGGACCTGCGTCACCAACATGACAAACCTTATAAACCTTAGAGTGGCCACCAATGTATGCATCAGCGTTGGGGTGCTTCATATCACTTCCACAACCATAGCAGTGACCTTTGTTACAGAAAGAGAGGGGAAATGAGGACCTTTAAACAAGGATAGCGGATTAACTTAAGAAAGTAAAACATGCGCAGACATGACATACCGTTATCAGAAGGGTCAACCATACAGGTACAACAAACCACCAATTTTCCATCTTCTCTACGCATGACTTCAGCAAAGAATAGATTGTCAGCTGTCTTTGCTCCTATGGTCTTTGCAGTGAAATTGATATGATAGTAGCGACAGTCCTCATCATAAATAACTTTGTAGCGCAAAACATCTTTAAGTTCAAACGCAGCATCCTTAGATAATAAGAATGGATCCAATCAGGAATTGGTTATTGGATGAATACGACAGTAAAACACGGACTGGAGGGAGGGACAGAGAGAGCAAACCTCAAAAAGAAGATGGCCCTCGTTATACTTGTCCATCAGAGCTCGAACCAACTGGAGCATCTTGCAACGTCTTTCATCAATTGGCTCAGATATGAAGTGCATCCTCTTTGAGCCATCAGGCCAGTAAAGACAGGCTCGTATACCCCTCTCCACACTAGCCTTACCCACTTCATAGAACTCATGTCGCTCCTTGCACCTAGTTTAGATCAAAGCATTCTTCATGATTAATATATTTACTTTCACAACAGTGGAGCGTAATACTAAGTATATATTTTACTTTTGCAACAGGTGGTATTTTCTTATTTTTGTGAGACATGTAAAATTTGAATTGTCTAACTTGGGGTCATTTGTTCATTTCCTGATTCATGGTGCAAAAACTGTGATTATTTCTGTGCCCTACATCATTGAGTGAAAAAGCATTTGGCACGTGTTTAACTATAATGAATTGCAGGTGGGTACCCAAAATAGGAGAAAGATCTGAAAATATAGAAAAAAAGGGTTGAGAAACTTTACATGCTTGGATCCTGACGATCATGAAGATAGCGATCAATGGCATTGCTAACTTCCTCTAAACTGTGAAATGGCCCACCCACATGAGGATATGTTTGAAAATATCTCTGAATATTCAACCTGGTGTAAAATGTGATCCCCCAGTCACACTGTTCTCGGACCCAAATGGTGCTGCGCTGAGAGTACTGCATGTTTTTTCCTGACGAAACAACTGGTCGATGCAGAGTTTGTCCAGACGCAGGCTCAGCCACATTTTTCTCAGACCTGAAGTGGAACAAGCAGGCTGGATGAGCAACAGCGAACTTATCTTAGGCGGTAAATAATTAATCCATATGACCATCATAACACGACCAAGTTCCATAAGAAAATATTGCTACTCCCTCCAGTCTGTTTTAAGTGTCGGATGATTTTCACTTAGCTAGCACAATTTGCTAGCTATACCAGCGACACTTATTACGGACCAGAGGGAGTACTATTTTCCTTTTTTGTGTGTGCTTCCCATAACAATGAAGGCGATAAGAAAGCAGAAATCCAGCTGAAATACCGGATTGATCGCTTAGGTGCTAACTTTTGCATTCCCAATGTTGGGGCAAGCCAAAATCTGGGAAGTCTGGTTTGCTACCAACATGAACAGAATAGTACGCCTAAATCAGGAAGATGGTACTGTAGAGGGACAGGAAAACTTAAAGAAATATATCACTGGATTGTGATGGTACTATAAAAAAAACTTTTCGGCAGATCGGAACACAGTCGTATCAGCTTGCAGGGATATGAGATGGCCAAGATCAGCTCCCTGGATTGTGATAGACTTTGTAAAAGATTTAGCTTAGAAGAGTTGAAAGAGGCAGTTTTTGGGATGGAAAAAAACAAAGCGGCTGGTCCTGATGGTTTTAATGCAGATTTCTACCAGGATTTTTGGCATATCACACACAAGGATCTGTTCGCCCTAGTTAATGACTTCTTTGATAATAAGGTCAGAATAGATAGACTAAATTATGGGGTTGTCACATTAGTGCCTAAAGGCTCTGATGCAGATATAATCCAGAAATTTAGACCGATTTGTCTACTAAATGTGGTGTTTAAAATAATTACCAAAATGTTGGTGAATAGACTAAATCCGATGGTAGGGAAAGTGATCAAAATGACTCAGACAACTTTTCTTAAGGATAGGTTTATTATGGAAGGCGTGTTGATTTTACACGAAATTCTTAATGACCTACACAATAAGAAAAATCTTGGTTTACTCTTTAAAATTGATTTTGAGAAAGCCTTCGACAAAATAAAATGGCCTTTTCTTTTGCAAGTGTTAGAAATGAAAGGATTTCCACATAAGTTTAATGATTTGGTCATGCATATTGTCTCTGGGGGTAAGGTTGGTATCAAAGTTAATGGAGAGGTAGGGCCGTACTTTTGCACACATCAAGGATTGAGACAAGGAGACCCTTTGTCGCCTTTGTTATTCGATCTAGCTAGTGACATTTTGGCAATTATGATAGAGAGGGCAGTGGACAGAGGCTTGCTAAGTGGGCTGTCAAGCCATCTTGTATAGAAGGGTGCGTCCATCCTACAATATGCCGACGACACGATCCTACTTCTGCAAGATGATTTTGTACAAGCCCGAAATCTGAAATTCATTTTGTGTCTCTTTGGGCATATGTCAGGTCTTAAAATAAACTTTCACAAAAGTGAAGTTTATTGTTTAGGTGCTGCAGCTGAAAAGAAAAAAAGCTTTGAGGAAATTTTTACCTGTCAAGTTGGTGATCTTCCTATGAAATATCTAGGGGTACCAATTGATGAAACCAGGCTAAAAAACAGTGCGTGGGATCCTTGGGGAGAAAGAATGGAGAAAAAACTAGGATGCTGGAATGGGAAAAATTTATCAATAGGGGGGGAGGTCCCTACTGATAAACACGTCTATGTCCAGTATCTTGTTACATATGCTCTCCTTCTATAGATTACCAGTTGATAAGAAGAAAATGTTTGATAGAATCAGGTCTGGTTTTCTTTGGTGTGATAAAAAAGATAAAAAGAAATACCACCTGGTCAATTGGAAGACCGTGTGTCAACCAAAAGGCCAGGGAGGTTTGGGGATCCTAGATTTAGACATTATGAATATAGCGTTATTGGCGAAATGGCTATGGAGGCTCTTTAATGAAAAAGGGATGTGGCAAACACTTTTACAGAACAAATACCTCCAAGGCAAAACGCTTGGAGAGTGTTCCAGTAAGGATGGGGATTCACATTTTTGGCAGGGGCTGATGGAGATCAAACCTCTATTTCTTGCCTGTTGTAAATTCGAGGTAGGGGATGGTGCAAAAACAAGATTCTGGGAAGATAATTGGCTCTCGGATACTTGCTTAGCAACCAAATTCCCCCCGGCTATATGGTATATCAAACCAACAAAACATCACGGTGCAAAAGGTCTTTAGAGATGGCGTAGCAGCCTTGTCTTTTAGACGGGCTCTAGTAGGACCAAAGGCAGAGGAATGGTCGCAATTACTAAAAATCTGTTGCCCAGATAAATTACTGGATAACGAGGATATGTTAGTGTGGCTTCTCTCTGCATCCAGAAAATTTTCGGTGAGATCTTTTTATGCCGCAATGCAACAATTTGGGGAGGTGCCCTACAAATTTATGTGGAAAATCAAGATCCCACTTAGAGTCAAAACTTTTATATGGTTGGTGCTTAAGAAAAGCATTCTCATCAGGGATATACTGTTAAAAAGAGGAGGAAAATGTGAAAAATCCTGCCTATTTTGTGGACAGGATGAAAACATCGACCATCTCTTTTTTACATGTCCACTGGCTAGGTATGTGTGGAACACGGTAAGCATTGCTGTTGGGACTAGTTGTCAGAACATGGACGCTAGATCTTGTCTGATAGATTGGCTGGATAAATTTGACAAGAAATCTAAAAACAAAATGGCTGTTGGGGTTGCGGCGGTTTTCTGGGGGATTTGGAAGACGAGGAACTTAGCGTGTTTCGAAAATAAATGGCCGACTGAACCTATTGAGGTAGTTAGACATATTTGCTTTTGGATTGACTGGTGGGCAAACCTGCAGGTATCGGAGGACGCAAAGCTGGAACTGCAAACGGGCGCAAAGCTGACGGAGCGAGTCGCTGCTGAAGTTTTCAAGGGATCGCAAGGGTGGAATACGTGGAGGCCAAGGCTTGGAGGTTGAAAGACCTGGGGTGAAGGATAGACTGTCGTCCAGATTAGTTCCATTACTGTAATGCTTTCTTTTCTGAGGATAAAAGTTTGGAGAATATGTAACATTTGGGTAGTTTCTCCTGGGAGGGGTGCTTGTGATGTACGCGCTGCTGTGCGGTACTCAAAGTACCTGCAGGTATCTGTCTTGCTGATGGCGTTTTGGTGGAGGCTGTAAGAATAATTGTTTTCTAGCTATTAATGGAAAACGGGGGAGACCGTTTTATTTTAAAAAAGAAGAAGGATGGAGCAAGTTTTGATTAATCTCCTGTTTTACTTGTACCTGTGTTTTCTTCTACAATATGCCACACGGAATACGTATATGCTTGTCTAAACGAAAAAAGTTATAAGTATGATTAATCTCCTGGCTTACTTGTACGGTTTTACATGTGTTTTCTTCTAGACTATGCCACACGAAATACATATATGTTTGTCTAAACGGAAAAAAATTATAACATAAAAAAGTTATAACATAAACATACATAGTACTCTGCAAATTAGAAAAAGAAAAGACATGTACCATCGACGCAGCCTCCCGCATCACTCTTGCCCTTCGACGATGCTTCACCCTTGTCCTTCAACGACGCAGCACCCTTGCCCATCGACGTCGTCGCCGCCAGTGCTGCAGCTTTCTTGCTCGCTTCACTCGGCATGAAAATATCATCTTCATGCTCGCTCTCCTCGACCCATAAAACAGGGTCCTATCGGCTTATCCCAGGCCGAGGTTGTATTATTTCTGCAAATATTTTGATTTGCGTAATATTTGTCAAAATTAGTTAAAAAATGTATTATTAAGTTTTTTTTAGCCCTTTTCTGACCATGTCTCCAAAGGTGAAAAGGGCCTGCCGCCTTGTAAAAAAAAAAAGGGGGGCCTGCCGGTATTCGGGCAGTTTGAAGTGGACAACGCGGCCACGGGCCCATCGAGCGCCAGCCAGGGGTTTCTTCCCAGTTCAAACCCCTCCGCTACTTTCACTCTCCTTCGCACTGAACCGGAGAGAAGCGCGGGGGACCTGTAGCCTCGTCGCGGCCCCGCTCCCCCATAACTCCGCCGCCGCACCCGCCATTGCCACGCCTTCCCTCCGCTACACGTACACAACCCCACCGCGCACCTGGGTCCCACCACCCTTCTCTTCCCTGGCTGTTCGCCTTGAGCTCTGTGCGCGTTTAATACCAGAGCTCTCCGCACTCCACTCCCCTGCTCTCCCTCTGCGCCTCGGACGGACGCGCGGAGATCTCGTCATTGCGCCGGAGATGCGATGAGGCGCGCCGCGCTACTCCTGCTCCTCGCCGTCCTCGCCGCCGCCTGCGCCGGCGGGGCCGCGGCGCTAGACTTCGCCGGCGACGGATGGGGCGCCACCCGAACGTCAGCCATCGAGGTGGATCCGTCCTGGAACTTCCCAAGCCGCAGCGTCCGCGACGCGTACATCGCTCTCCAAACCTGGAAGCGCTACGCCATCTTCTCCGACCCGCGGGGCCTCACCGCCGACTGGACCGGCCCGGGCGTCTGCAACTACACGGGCGTCTACTGCGCTCCCCACCCCTCCAACCCGCTCCTCCTCGCTGTCGCGGGCGTCGACCTCAACCACGGCGACATCGCGGGGTACCTGCCCCCGGAGCTCGGCCTCCTCGCCGACCTGGCCCTGCTCCACCTCAACTCCAACCGCTTCTGCGGCGTGCTCCCCGCCACGCTCAGCCGCCTCCGCCTCCTCCACGAGCTCGACCTCAGCAACAACCGCCTCGTCGGCAGGTTCCCGGACGTGGTGCTCGACATGCCCGCGCTACGGTTCCTCGACCTCCGCTTCAACGAGTTCGAGGGCGCCGTGCCGGCCGCGCTCTTCGACCGCCCGCTCGACGCCATCTTCCTCAACCACAACCGCTTCCGCCTCCGGATCCCCGACAACGTCGGCAGCTCGCCCGTCTCGGCCCTCGTCCTCGCGCACAACGCCTTCGGCGGCTGCCTCCCCGCCAGCGTCGCCAACATGTCCGCCACGCTCAACGAGCTCATGCTCATCAACAACGGGATCGACTCATGCCTGCCGCCGGAGATCGGACGCCTCAGGGAGCTCACCGTGCTCGATGTCAGCTTTAACCGGATCGCCGGCCCGCTGCCGCGGGAGGTGGCGGGGCTCAGGAAGGTGGAGCAGCTGGACGTCGCGCACAACCTGCTCTCGGGGCCGATCCCGCAGGCCGTCTGCGCGCTGCCGCGCCTCAAGAACTTCACCTTCGCCGACAACTTCTTCACCGGGGAGCCGCCGGCCTCGTGCGCGCGCGTCGTGCCCCGGGACAGCGACCGGGACAACTGCCTGCCCAACCGCCCCGACCAGCGGACGCCGCAGCAGTGCGCCGCATTCTACGCCCGACCGCCCGCCAACTGTGCGGCGTTCCAATGCAAGCCGTTCGTCCCCGCTTCACCACCTCCGCCCCCGCCATCGCCATCCCCGCCACCGCCTTCTCCACCACCACCGTCACCGCCGCCGCCATCACCTCCTCCGCCCTCGCCGTCTCCACCACCACCTTCTCCGCCGCCACCGTCACCACCCCCACCTTCACCTCCACCGCCATCCCCTCCCCCGCCATCCCCCCCGCCGCCACACCACCCACCGCCGCCTCCAAAGCTAGTCCACCATCCGCCACCGCCCCCTCCTGCCCCGCATCCGCATCCATCTTGCCCCCCATTGCCTCCCCCGCCGCCTGTGCCTGTCCACCACCACCGCCCTATTACCCCGGCCCATTGCCACCAGTCTCCAAGGCTTCATATGGATCACCACCACCACCACCCTATAACCCCGACCCATTGCCACCAATCTCCTCGGCAGAATATGGATCACCACCACCACCTCTACGGCAGTGACTGATTTGATAAAGGAAGCATATCGATGGATACCGAGTTCACCAATTTACTCGGTCATTGTCATGCTTAGCTGCTAGTTGTTCTTGATTGATGGCCACTGTCCCGAAGAGAGTAGCAAGGTGCGTGAAACATTTCTCGATTATGATTTGTCGGTGTCGCATATGGAAAGAATTTGTTGTGTGGTGTTGAAAGGGATTGGAGGTGGAAGATTGGGCTTTGGAGGATTCGGGCTACAAATTGATGGACAATTGGGTTGTGAATAATAAGAGATTGAGAGGCACAGAAGAGGATTTGGGGAGTGGACTGTAGGTGCAGGGATATATGTGAGATGTATAGAGAGAAGCATAAGTTCAGTTCAGTTTAGTTAAATTCAGTCAGGCATAAGTTTAGAACAAGCAAATTCGATTGTCATTTCGTTCAGAATGTATCCCAGTTTATTCAATTCTTATATTATTTAGTGAGCCTTTTTAAAGATATCCTCCTAGCACATATTAGCATCTGTTATTGTTGCAATCCACTCACTTTGACCAATTGTTCTCCTTTGTTTCCTCTTCACTGTTTCTGTGATGTGATGTGGCTTGTTGCTTGTGAGTTCAGTACATATTGCAATTTCTATTTTGCCATAGTGGCAATATCAGAAACATATGGTGGCTTCTGCTTATGGTTACTCGAATAATCAGGGAAAATGCCTGTTTGGTTTCCGAAACTTGAATGGCATCTCATAGTCATAGACCTCTTGTTTGATACCAACTTTCTGCCTAGTTTATGTTATTCGTCCAAGAACCATTTTAAACCATTGAGAGGCGTTGATGATAGGCATTTAGATAATTTAGGCTATGTCATTCTTCGAAGAACCAATGTTGAATTAGTCTAAAGTCAGTGGCCTGCGTCAGGTGCTACAGTTCTTGGCTGTCCTACATTCATTCCATGAGTGAGCTTTACTTGAGTTTCCATTTCATTTGTTCTACAGTAGCAGAATGTTGGAACTGTAGATGCAAAATTTGCACAATACCTTCTGAAGGACATTCACAAAACAATCTACCAAAGCCACAACAGTATGTCTGTATGTGTGGTCGGTCCAACTTTCTTCAGGTTTGCCTGTTGTCTTTAGTTCTGATAAGGCATGGCCGAGGTGCCGGCGAGATCCTCCCGGCTCTCCCGCCATGTGCTCGCTTGCTTCTGAAGAATCCTGTCAGGATAAGATTTTTTCTTCCCAAGAAACATCTCTGGTCCTGGAGAATTCTTCCAGAAGCAACAACAGTCCACAGGGATTTCTTTAACCCTTAATTCCTGTGGCCTTCTGCTTTCCTGATTGTTTACTGCAAGTCTGCGATACACTAATTTAGTCTTCCTGTTATACTACTCAGTTTGTTAATGTTTTCATTTGATTCTTGATAGAATATCTGCCGGTCTTAGAAGGAGCAGAGAGTGACAGCTTGAGATTCTAATCCAAGTTATTTACTGTTTTAGCCATTGCTTGCTTACTTTTTATGGCCAAAAGCTCGTGTGTGTGATTGTTAATTAAGTAACCTTTTGCTTTCGTAGTAACAAAGTACATTAAATCTCTCCTGGAAGCTCATGCAATTTGGTGAGTGCCACCACACTACACACACTGGTCGGTCGGTCAGGTCAGCCTTTGGCCCTTTGCTTCTTTTGAGAGGAAAAGAACAAGTGATCATGATCTGATACTATATATCGTGCCCTTTTGTGTCGTCCTGAGACGACCGTTACGCACATTTTTTGCTGGTTTTGATCAGGGCCGCTCTTTTGATCATATTTTGAACCTATCTGTATTCCAAACACTTTGTTGTGGTGGGTCAGAACTTCAAGTGTGCGATGTCATTTCAAATCTGCAATGTCTAGGACACCTGTTTTTACTAATTATATTTTTTTTTGCATGATTTAAACTTGTATTGAAAGGGTTTGCCAAAAAAGATGCTTATATACATTGTGATTCTACACCAACAATCGAGTATGAGTCGCGTTAACCATAACTTTTCAATTAATTGTTCAAGTCTGAATTTTCGTCAAATTGATCGCAGATGGTCGATCTTTTGAAATTTACTTTGAACACTAAATTAATCTTAATGTTTTACACAACTACGCGTTGTAAGTTTTTATTTATTTTAAAACTCATATACAAATTTGTTCCAGGCGGGGTGTGATGTTAGTTTACAATCTGGAGAAGAAATGACAGTAACCATTGGTTCACACATAACCAAATAGACAAATTTAGAACTAGAGAGCACACAGAGAGCACACAGGTGTAACAAAACACCACCGTCCACCGTTCTTGCCTTTCTACTGCGATTGCCATTTGATTTCGTGATTTATTATTGGGCATGTCTTGCTTTTTTTCTTGCATCGATAAATCTCAGACACAGAATAACAAATCAAAAAGCCGTGATGGAGGTGGATTACTGACTGAATTCTCCGAGAAGGGCAGCGATCCATGAATCAAACAATCAAGTGCAAAGGAATTTGATTTTTTTGGATTGGATTGTTGAAGCAACCAAGTCCCCTAGAACAAGACGTGGAATTCACTTTCCCAACCAAAATGCGAACAGGAGTATAACTTTTTGGCTAGTTATTTTTCCACGACCCTAAAAACGGATCGGAGGGAGTATAACTTTTTGAGCATGGTGAATGCGCATAATGCCTTCTCCCCATTTAAGAAAAATCATGACGTCCCTTTTTCGTGCTTTTATATGTGGGAACGCACAACAGAACATGAAATCACCGAGCGATTGAATTTGTCATCCAGATGCACGTACGAGCGAGTGCGTCTCAGTTGGAGAGTACGCGTCTGCGCTGTGAACTCCGTAGAATCTTGCCGCATGCAAGGCGGTAGTGATATATTCGGTAGCCAGCTGACAGTCACGTCGCTGTAGCAACCTCTTCTGGTCCACTGTTCCATGTATACAAGTGTGCACGTACGCTTATCAGTTTTGTTGGTTTTGCTGGCGGAACCAACAAAACTGATCAAGATGGCAAGCATTCCTTAAGCGTGTTGCCTACACAGGGACAGACATAGGCCCGGCAACGAGATGTGTGTGTTGTCCGAAATTGCACGAAAGAAAGAGAGATGGATGCTTGCTGTGACGATTCTTCACTTGTTCCTTGCAAGTATGCCGGCATCCGTCAGTTGCTTTCTTGCTCACCGGCCATATTTGTTGATCGATAGACGCACTATCATCTCCCAAGACCCAAGTGCATGTGCACATAGGAGCATCTCCAACTACTTGCCCAAAAAAGCACCACAAAAACTGAAAATATTGCTACCGAGGCAAAAAAAAAAAAAAAAAACTCGTCCAACAACTAACCTAAAGGTGGTCCCATACCCATAGTGTTTAGGCATGACCCATATTTTGACACCAAATACCCAAATAGGGTATTCCCACCCAATGAGCTAAATGGATCGCCAAAAGCCAAACAGAGCTCTGATCGCCGCTTGGGCCACCGCTACAGGACGCCCCTGAGCTCCCTGAACCCCTCGGAGGATCGACGTGCCATCCTCATGCTTCTCACCGACGGACGCGAGCTGGGAAGGCCGCCCTCCCCTGAATCGAGCTCGTCCCTTTTTCGCTTCGGTCACTGTGTTCGATTGCCACCGTTTCCAGCCTTCTTAAGCCTCAGTGACCTCTCTTTAGTTCGAGGGTGAGCTGCTGGTGCTCGGACACCCCTCCTCCCTCTCGATTATCTTTTCTATCGTCACTGCACCATTCACCATCGCCGTTCGTCGTGGGAGCTCCTTGCCCAAGAGCTCCGGTGACCATTTGATGGCGGCGCGCCACCAAATGGTAGCCCACACTCACCTGCATCTCAAGTGGCCACCACCCGCAAGGACAACAACCCAAGTAGGCGAGGTGGGTAGAGAGGGCGGGGTAGCAGGAAGGGAGGCGCACCAGGAGGGAGAGGGTGGGATGAGAAGAATTCACACATCAAGAGGGAAGATAGTTATCAACTGAAGCGCCAGGACCTCGGATTAAAAAGACCCTCGCGTCATCCACCTCGGGTGACTCGGGGGGACCCTGTAACAGCCCAAAGTTGAGAACCTGAGAATCAGTGTAATTTTTTTTCGCTTTTGCTTATCATGCATGCATCATGGCATCGTTAGTTCCATTGCTCATGTTGAAACCAAGTTTTAGACAACAAATTAAAACAAGAGGGAAATGAATGCCATGTCTGTTTCAAACAACTTAAGGTAAATGAGTTGTTGGTGACAAAACCAACTCAGCTAAACTCCCAGATTGTCAAGGGAGTTCTAAGAGTTCAAAATGTTATTTTGGACTTGCTCTAAAATTGTTAAAGGACTATAATTTGGGGAATTAGAAAATTGCCAGAATTGAAACCTATGAACAAAGTGGTACCAAACTATTTTTTGTTGGAGCCCTAATTTTTGTGTAGCTTCTACTCAATATGGGGAGGCTCCCCAAATTTTCCCAAATTTTTATAAAATGTTTTGGTGCCCTAATAAAATTCAGGAACTGAAAGAGAAGAAAAGACCCAGGCGGCGGTAGCACCGCTGGGTTAAGCGGTACTACCGCCCGAGAGCTGCCGCCACCGCTACCGCAGCCGCTACCGCCAGAAACGGCGTCCGACGCGCTTGACCGGTACCAACAAGTACCGCTGCCGGTACCGCCGAGGTGGGAAGAGCGAAACCCGACCGCACCAGCGGTACCACCGCTGGGTTAAGCGGTAGTACCGCCGCTGCGGGATTTTTCAGCACGGCTTCGGGGCCGCCCCGCTCTCCCCATGCCCCATCCCTTCACTTGCTCCTCTTCCTCTCTCTCCTTTCTTCCCCACGAGCTCCAAACCGAGCCCGCCATGGCCGAGCTCGCCGCCGGAGATTGAGCTAGGCCCGAGCAAATCGAAGACCATAGGAAGTTGCACCTCGACGTCCTCTACCATTTCACCAAGGAATCAAGCCAAGGCGTTGTACATTGCCCGGATTCGCGTTCTTCGTCCGTGACGTGCGCCGCACTCCAAGCAAGTCGACGATGACTCCGACCTTCCCTTCCTTCGGCAAGCCTACCCACGAGTTCAGGGTGAGCATGCGAACCTTTCCATGTTTTTCCCTCGCTCCCTCTTGCTCTCTAGCTCAAATCCATCGAGGCTCGCCGTTGCACGGCTTCGGCGTGTGCATCGGATAATCCGAGTCCAACTCTATCGGATAATCCGACACACCGGATATTCCGGTTACTGTTTCCACCGGATAATCCGGTTGACCTGTTCTGACTTTAATACAAACCTGTTCTTCCCAATCTTTGTAATCCGGTTACAAGTATGTTTAATCCCCCCCCCCCCCAAACCATGCATCTTCACATGTTCATGTCATTCATATGCAAAGTTAACCATAGGGTTCATCTATTGTAATCAACAAGTAAAGTTGAAGCATTACTTAATTCCCCGGTATATTCGAGATGTGCCCCTTTTCGCATCCGAACTCCGTTTAAGTTGACTAGCTTGATTCATCCTTTCTGAGGATTTAAAATGTCATGCCATCATGTGTTTGCGCATTGCATTTGTTAATAAATGTGAGGTGTTTGATTGTTGCTTCCCGTGCGTTATGTTTCGATAGGTCAAGCAGACGGGGTTCCCCCTCAATACCCCGCCGAGCCGTACTACCAGCACGTTGACAAGGCAAGCGTAATCCCCCCTCTGAGCATATCTTATCCTATGTTTCCGCAAATATTTTCTCCACTATAATATTGCATGCGGTTCTAAATGTCAATTTTGTCGGATTAGAGTATCCTATAGTTGCATTAATTTCCCTATGCCAATATCTGTTTCCCTCCTATTATCCATAGGTTTGTGTTGTTGGCCTGAGATACTAAACTATGCTATGTTGATGCTTAGCCATGCTTAGGCAAATGTTATCCGTCGATGGATATTCATGTTGGAAACAGGTGTGAAATGTTCAGATGATGTGGAGAAATGTGGTGACAGGTGATAAGATGCTAAAAGGTGGGGATGAGAGGCCACTGTGGTTGTGGTGCTTTGTCTCGTTCTCGCCGCCTAGGTGCGAGTTCTTTACCTCCCGAACCAAGACTGAGCGTGCAACCATGCGTGAGGCCTATGCATTCGCAGTGCAGGAACCCTCATAGACTAAATAACTCGAGCGGGGCTAGCCAGGGTCCTCTAGTTTGGCTTCCATTTGCGCGTGCGTGAGTGGTGGTGAGACTGAGATGAGGATGGTGGTGTTAGGAAAATGAGTGGCTGTGGGGCGGGGTGTTGTGATCCTGGCAGTCCTACCGCCACTGATGATCCTGGAAAGTCCTTAACGAGGGAGAAGTCGACACCGCTCCCACCCAGCCGGCTTTCCAAGGAAGAGAGCTAATGCGCAGGTAATGGGCCGGACGGTACGCGTGGCAAACATTTACACCCCTGCAGGGTTAAATCTTTTCGAAAAGCCGTGTCCACGGTTAAGGACAACTTGGGAAAGGACGATAAGATCATAGAATAACTTTAACGGAATGATTAAAAACTGGGTACTAGAGGTACCACTCAAGATTGCAAGGTGAGCTTCCTCGAGGGTGATTCGGGGAGGTGCCTTTGATGAACAGGTACAATGGTTGATGTTTGAGTAAGGTGATGAAAGAAAGAGTTACTCTTACCTCTTTTAAAATATTCTGATAGTCGATGCCTTAGTTTGTTTTATAAATAAAATCAGCTTTATGCAAAAAGCCATAAAACTTTGAAAGCCTCATCGAGCTAAAGCTCTATATATAATCTTGCGAGTTCGTCGAACTCAACGTCGTTTGTTTTGTTTCAGAGGAGGACTTCACCGACCTCGAAGGTGGGTTCTTTGTGGACGTCGACGAGTAGTCTGGGGTTCCCAGGTGGCAGCTTGGGACATCCCGGAACAGCTGGCGTGTGATGTTTATTGTAGGCCTCTTAGGCCATATTTGGATCTTGTTGTTTAGAACAACCTAATTTGCTTCCGCTTGTTGTAATGTTGGGTCTGTGACCTCTGGTTGTCATTTGCTATCTTTCTCTATTATAAGAGTTGAACTATATGATTTGTGTCGTAGAGTCTGTGATGTGCCAGTTGTTCCACAAGTCTTGATCTCTCTATTATGCATTGAGGGTTGTGCCTGTGTTAAGGCATCAATCGGGGTGTTGCGTTGCCGATGATCCATTCCGAGCAACGCCTGCCAAAGGTTTTGGCCGGGGATTGGTAAACCCGTAACCTCCGGTTGTATCGCTTAACCGGTGACACACAGCATCACTGTATAACAGTCAGGTCAGGGCGCCACAAGTTGGTATCAGAGCAGTACTGCCTGTAGGAAACCCTTCTACTGGTCGATGTTGAGTCTAGTGTTTGTGAAAATATTTTTAACCTAAAAATGAGTTGTGAAAACCATCTTAGGATTCTTTTTACTCCTTATCTGGTTACCCTCTAATCTCGGAGCAATCTTACCTCGATTTGAGTTTAAAGGTTTTACTCCTCCTGTTACTTCAAAATTAGAAACGGGGTGGGTTCGACCTTTAGTGTTATGTGTCACGTTGCTCCCGCTGCGTTGCAATCCCAAATCAACTCAGATGTTTGTTACTACCGATCAAATCATTTGATCCTTTCTTTGGGTTTTAACCCACGGACTTGAACATAAGGTCCCGGATTGTGTCAACTAGAGTGTGTTAAGTTGTGATTTCTTAACTCTCACTAGTAGCACATGATGCTGATCTTTGACCCAAGTTCTATCTTGTTGTTTCCTTCTCGCAAAGTATTATCGTCCCTAGTCTGTGTACTTGTGTAGACGCTAATGCTATTGTTCGACCATTCGGAGAAAGATACTAACTGTGTCATTGTCAAATCTCCAGAATGGCTCGAGGAGGCCGTGGAGGCCGTGGTGGTCGCGGTAACCACAATGATGATGAGGATGATCTGCCGCCACCACCCTCGATGGCTGAGGTCTTGATGGCCATTGAGGAGAACCGTGGGCGCAATGAGCGCTTGCTGAGCAGTTGGTGCAGCAGAATGCACGGAGGAACGAGTGCAACACTCTCACTGAGTTCCTGCGTTCCCAGCCACCCACTTTGCTGATGCTAAGGAGCCACTGGAAGCTGATGATTGGCTTCGTGCTTTGGAGCGCAAGTTCTCCGCGCTCATGTCCCATTGGCTGAGCAAGTCAACTTTGCCACCTACCTCTTGGTTGGTGCTGCTGGCTGTTGGTGGGAAGCCATGTGGCTTTGTTTCCAGCCAACCATGTCTTCACCTGGGCTGATTTCCGCACTGCCTTCCGTGCGGAGTACATTCCCAGCCGATCATGGACTTGAAGAGGAGGGAGTTCCTGGATTTGCAACAGGGACGGATGGACCTCCGCACTTATGGTCGTGAGTTCAACCATCTCTCTCGTTACGCCCCAAGGGACGTGACCAATGATGCTGACAAGCAAGAGCTGTTCCGCAAGGGTCTGACTCCGCAGCTCCGCTATGAGCTATTGCCCTTCAGGTTCCAGACCTATCAGGAGCTGTTCAACCAGGCTTTCACTCTTGAGCAAGGAAGAAAGGAACTTGAAGCTTCCAAGAGGCCCGCACATGGGGACCACCAGAGTTCCTCGGGTTCTGAGAGCAAGAAGCGCAGGGTGTTTGTCCCTACAGCGCGTACCTCGTGCTCCATTCATGCCGAGAGCCGGATATAGGCCACCTCCTCCGCGCCCACTACTTCGACACTTGGGATAGGCGGAGTGGGTACCGTCCTATGCTACCTGCTCCACCTGGAGTCACTTGCTACACCTGTGGCCAGGCTGGCCACTACTCCAGGGAGTGCCCCCAGAAGGCACCTCTCGCGATAACTCCTGCACGAGCCCCTGCCACTCCAACTGGCAAGGCTGGACCTATTGTGCGTGGTCGCCTGAACCACGTCTCTGCTGAAGAAGCTGAAGATGACCCCGGCGTTCTATGGGTGAGTTACGAATCAACGGCAATACAGCTACAGTTTTGTTTGACTCTGGAGCATCGCATTCATTCATATCCATAGCTTTTGCAAAAGACCACAAAATACCGTTCGAGAAAATGAGCCATCCCTTGGTGATTGCCACTCCTGGCTCCAAATGGCAAACCGATGGGGTTACTCCTGAGGTCCAGATTAATATAGGTTCCTTGTCTTTTCCTTATGCCTTGGTAGCTCTGAAGTCCAAAGGCATTGATGTCATACTGGGCATGAACTGGCTAACCAAATACCAGGCTAATCTCGACTGTGCCGCCAAGACCATTACTGTGACCGCTCCTTCCGGTGACATTGTGAAGTATTGGCCTGCAACATCAATACCTCCGTCCGCCATCGTACCCCTCACCTGAGATCCTCCTTTGCTTTATGGAAGGCGAATCCCCTCCTGAAATCCAGGACATACACGTGGTGTGTGACTTCCCGGATGTGTTCCCGGAAGAATTGCCTGGCATGCCTCCTGACCGAAGTGTGGAGTTTGTCATAGAGCTACTTCCCGGTACCGCTCCAATTTCCAAGAAGCCCTACCGTATGCCGGTGGAAGAGTTGGCTCTGTTGAAAGAGCAAATTGATCAGCTGTTAGCAAGGAGTTCATCCAGCCTAGCAGTTCACCTTGGGGTTGTCCGGTACTCTTTGTCAAGAAGAGGGATTCTACCGTGCCTCGTCTAGTCTCTGACTATCGACCGTTGAATGCGGTGACAATCAAGAACAAGTATCCTATTCCTCGCATCAATGATCTGTTGGATCAGTTAGCTGGTGCAACGGTATTCTCCAAGATGGATCTGAGGTCAGGCTACCATCAGATAAAAATCAGAAAGGAGGATATTCCAAAGACGGCATTTGTTACTCGTTATGGCTCATATGAGTATACCGTCATGTCCTTTGGTCTCACAAATGCCCAGCTACTTTCATGAGGCTCATGAACTCCATCTTCATGGATTATCTTGACAAGTTTGTCGTCATTTACATTGATGACATCCTCATCTATTCCAAAACCAATGAAGAGCATGAGGAACATCTTCGTTTGGTTCTGACACGACTTCGAGAACACCGCCTCTATGCCAAGTTCTCCAAGTGTGAGTTTTGGTTGGATAATCTCATCTTCCTTGGTCATGTGATATCCGCTAATGGTGTGGCTGTCATTCCTGACAAGATTCAGTCCATTCTGGATTGGAAAACTCCAATGTCAGTCAAGGACATCCGTAGCTTTCTCGGATTGGCGGGTTACTACCGCCGATTCATCGAAGGTTTCTCCAAGATAGCCAAGGCCCTGACTGACCTTCTCAAGAAGGATAAAAAGTTTGTATGGTCGGCCGAAGCTGAAGAGAGTTTCAAACACTGAAAGCCAAGCTCACGTCCGCTCCTGTGCTTGTCCTGCCGGACACAAGCAAGGATTTCGTCGTCTTCTGTGACGCCTCTCTACAAGGCTTGGGTTGTGTAATGCAAGATGGCCATGTGGTGGCATATGCTTCTCGCCAACTTAAGCCGCATGAGCTCAACTACCCAACTCATGATCTAGAACTTGCCGCGGTGGTCTATGCTTTGAAGCAATGGAGACCATACCTGTTTGGTAACCGTTGCGAGATCTTCTCGGATCACAAGAGTCTGAAGTACCTCTTCACCCAGCCGGATTTAAATCTCAGGCAAAGGCGTTGGTTGGAGTTAATCACGGACTACAATGTGAGTCTGAACTATCAACCCGGCAAAGCAAACGTCGTGGCTGACGCGCTAAGTCGGAAGTCCTATTGCAACAATCTGATGATTGAAAAGGCCCAACCTGCCCTCATGAAGAGTTCTCTCGTTTGAACCTGGAAATTGTTCCCTCCGGCTACCTTGCAAATCTGGAGATCAAATCTACTCTTGTAGACCAGATTAAGGATGCTCAAACTCGTGACAAGGGTATTCAGAAAATCAAGAGAACATTGCTAGCGGAAGGCAAAATGTTTTTCTGTCAATGAATCCGGAGTTGTTTATTTTGGTGACCGCTTGGTAGTGCCAAAGAAACAAAATTGAGAGGGCTGATCCTCCAAGAAGCTCATGAATCTCCTCTCTCTATTCATCCCGGTAGTACCAAGATGTACCAAGACCTTCGACCACTATTCTGGTGGACTCGTATGAAACGAGAAATTGCCAAGTATGTTGCTGAATGCGACACATGTCGACGGGTAAAGGCTGAACATCAAAGACCTGCCGGCACTCTTCGCCCTATTGCAGTCCCGAGTGGAAATGGGATGAAATTGGTATGGACTTCATCACCGGGTTTCCCGATCTCAAAAGGGCAACAATGCTATCTGGGTAATCATTGATCGTCTTTCCAAGGTTGCTCACTTCCTACCAGTCCGTGATGATATACGGGCAAGTCAACTTGCTGACTTATATTTGGCTCGTATTGTTCCATTGCATGGGGTCCCTCTGAGGATCATATCGGACCGTGGAAGTATCTTTGTCTCCAAGTTTTGGCAGAGTTTCCAAACTGCTATGGGGTCCCGTCTCAACTTCAGTACCGCCTACCATCCTCAAACTGATGGTCAGACCGAAAGAGTGAACCAAGTGTTGGAAGACATGCTTCGGGCATGTGTAATCTCTTTTGGCAAGGGTTGGGAAAAGTATCTCCCTTTCGCGGAGTTCTCCTACAACAATAGCTATCAAGCTAGTCTGGGCATGGCTCCATTCGAGGCTTATATGGAAGAAAATGCCGCACTCCTCTAAATTGGTCCGAGACCGGAGAGAGGCACTCTTTGGTCCGGATGTGATCAATGAAGCTGAGGAGAAGGTTCGAATCATAAGAGAGAATCTGAAGATTGCTCAGTCTAGGCAGAAGAGCTACTATGATAAGCACCATCAGGAAATTCACTATGAAATTGGTGATAAAGCTTATCTCCGCGTCTCTCCCCTTCGTGGCGTTCGCCGCTTCGGAATCAAAGGGAAATTGGCCCTCGCTATGTTGGTCCTTTCACCGTTCTAGAAAAGCGAGGAGATCTTTCTTATAAGTTGGAGTTACCGGTCAAATTCCCAAATGTACATGATGTGTTTCATGTCTCCCAACTTCGCCGGTGTTTCAAGATCCTATCCATGGGGTCAATCATGAAGAGCTAGATCTACAAGAAGACCTCACTTATCGTGAGCATCCTATCCGTGTCTTGGATGAAGCTGAAAGAAAGACCCGAACAAGACTACCAAGTTCCTCAAAGTTCAATGGTCACATCATTCCGAGGAAGAAGCAACTTGGGAACGAGAGTCTAGTCTTCGTGAGGAGTATCCCGACTTCTTCTCGCAATCTTAGAATCTCGGGACGAGATTCCTGTAAGGAGGGTAGATTTGTAACAGCCCAAAGTTGAGAACCTGAGAATCAGTGTAAATTTTTTCGCTTTTGCTTATCATGCATGCATCATGGCATCGTTAGTTCCATTGCTCATGTTGAAACCAAGTTTTAGACAACAAATTAAAACAAGAGGGAAATGAATGCCATGTCTGTTTCAAACAACTTAAGGTAAATGAGTTGTTGGTGACAAAACCAACTCAGCTAAACTCCCAGATTGTCAAGGGAGTTCTAAGAGTTCAAAATGTTATTTTGGACTTGCTCTAAAATTGTTAAAGGACTATAATTTGGGGAATTAGAAAATTGCCCGAATTGAAACCTATGAACAAAGTGGTACCAAACTATTTTTTGTTGAAGCCCTAATTTTTGTGTAGCTTCTACTCAATATGGGGAGGCTCTCCAAATTTTCCCAAATTTTTATAAAATGTTTTGGGTGCCCTAATAAAATTCAGGAACTGAAAGAGAAGAAAAGACCCAGGCGGCGGTAGCACCGCTGGGTTAAGCGGTACTACCGCCCGAGAGCTGCCGCCACCGCTACCGCAGCCGCTACCGCCAGAAACGGCGTCCGACGCGCTTGACCGGTACCAACAAGTACCGCTGCTGGTACCGCCGCCGGTACCGCCGAGGTGGGAAGAGCGAAACCCGACCGCACCAGCGGTACCACCGCTGGGTTAAGCGGTAGTACCGCCGCTGCGGGATTTTTCAGCACGGCTTCGGGGCCGCCCCGCTCTCCCCATGCCCCATCCCTTCACTTGCTCCTCTTCCTCTCTCTCCTTTCTTCCCCACGAGCTCCAAACCGAGCCCGCCATGGCCGAGCTCGCCGCCGGAGATTGAGCTAGGCCCGAGCAAATCGAAGACCATAGGAAGTTGCACCTCGACGTCCTCTACCATTTCACCGAAGGAATCAAGCCAAGGCGTTGTACATTGCCCGGATTCGCGTTCTTCGTCCGTGACGTGCGCCGCACTCCAAGCAAGTCGACGACGACTCCGACCTTCCCTTCCTTCGGCAAGCCTACCCACGAGTTCAGGGTGAGCATGCGAACCTTTCCATGTTTTTCCCTCGCTCCCTCTTGCTCTCTAGCTCAAATCCATCGAGGCTCGCCGTTGCACGGCTTCGGCGTGTGCATCGGATAATCCGAGTCCAACTCTTTCGGATAATCCGACACACCGGATATTCCGGTTACTGTTTCCACCGGATAATCCGGTTGACCTGTTCTGACTTTAATACAAACCTGTTCTTCCCAATCTTTGTAATCCGGTTACAAGTATGTTTAATCCCCCCCCCCCCCAAACCATGCATCTTCACCTGTTCATGTCATTCATATGCAAAGTTAACCATAGGGTTCATCTATTGTAATCAACAAGTAAAGTTGAAGCATTACTTAATTCCCCGGTATATTCGAGATGTGCCCCTTTTCGCATCCGAACTCCGTTTAAGTTGACTAGCTTGATTCATCCTTTCCTTGAGGATTTAAAATGTCATGCCATCATGTGTTTGCGCATTGCATTTGTTAATAAATGTGAGGTGTTTGATTGTTGCTTCCCGTGCGTTATGTTTCGATAGGTCAAGCAGACGGGGTTCCCCCACAATACCCCGCCGAGCCGTACTACCAGCACGTTGACCAAGGCAAGCGTAATCCCCCCTCTGAGCATATCTTATCCTATGTTTCCGCAAATATTTTCTCCACTATAATATTGCATGCGGTTCTAAATGTCAACTTTTGTCGGATTAGAGTATCCTATAGTTGCATTAATTTCCCTATGCCAATATCTGTTTCCCCTCCTATTATCCATAGGTTTGTGTTGTAGGCCTGAGATACTAAACTATGCTATGTTGATGCTTAGCCATGCTTAGGCAAATGTTATCCGTCCGATGGATATCTCATGTTGGAAACAGGTGTGAAATGTTCAGATGATGTGGAGAAATGTGGTGACAGGTGATAAGATGATAAAAAGGTGGGGATGAGAGGCCACTGTGGTTGTGGTGCTTTGTCTCGTTCTCGCCGCCTAGGTGCGAGTTCTTTACCTCCCGAACCAAGACTGAGCGTGCAACCATGCGTGAGGCCTATGCATTCGCAGTGCAGGAACCCTCATAGACTAAATAACTCGAGCGGGGCTAGCCAGGATCCTCTAGTTTGAGCTTCCATTTGCGCGTGCGTGAGTTGGTGGCTGAGATCTGAGATGAGGATGGTGGTGTTAGGAAAATGAGTGGCTGTGGGGCGGGGTGTTGTGATCCTGGCAGTCCTACCGCCACTGATGATCCTGGAGAGTCCTTAACGAGGGAGAAGTCGACACCGTTCCCACCCAGCCGGCTTTCCAAGGAAGAGAGCTAATGCGCAGGTAATGGGCCGGGCGGTACGCGTGGCAAACATTTGTACACCCCTGCAGGGTTAAATCTTTTCGAAAAGCCGTGTCCACGGTTAAGGACAACTTGGGAAAGGACGATAAGATCATAGAATAACTTTAACGGAATGATTAAAAACTGGGTACTAGAGGTACCACTACAAGATTGCAAGGTGAGCTTCCTCGAGGGTGATTCGGGGAGGTGCCTTTGATGAACAGGTACAATGGTTGATGTTTGAGTAAGGTGATGAAAGAAAGAGTTACTCCTTGCCTCTTTTAAAAGTATTCTGATTAGACGATGCCATGGAGTCTTGTGTTATTAAATAAAATCAGCTTTATGCAAAAGAGCCATAAAACCTCGAAAGCCTCATCGAGCTAAAGCTCTATATATAATCTTGCGAGTTCGTCGAACTCAACGTCGTTTGTTTTGTTTCAGAGGAGGACTTCACCGACCTCGAAGGTGGGTTCTTTGTGGACGTCGACGAGTAGTCTGGGGTTCCCAGGTGGCAGCTTGGGACATCCTGGAACAGCTGGCGTTGTGATGTTTATTGTAGGCCTCTTAGGCCATAATCTGGATCTTGTTGTTAGAACAACCTATTTTGCTTCCGCTTGTTGTAATGTTGGGTCTGTGACCTCTGGTTGTCATTTGCTATCTTTCTCTATTATAAGAGTTGAACTATAATGATTTGTGTCGTAGAGTCTGTGATGTGCCAGTTGTTCCACAAGTCTTGGTCTCTCTATTATGCATTGAGGGTTGTGCCTGTGTTAAGGCATCAATCGGGGTGTTGCGTTGCCGATGATCCATTCCGAGCAACGCCTGCCAAAGGTTTTGGCTGGGGATTGGTAAACCCGTAACCTCCGGTTGTATCGCTTAACCGGTGACACACAGCATCACTGTATAACAGTCAGGTCAGGGCGCCACAGACCCTTATCGCTCTAGCCGCCGGCCACCCCCTCCTCGCCCTCCCTCTCCCCCGCCGCCGCCGGAGGAGGTCGTCCGACGGCGGACGGCGGCGGCGGGGCGGTCTGCCTGTTTTCTTTTCAATAATCCCAGCAGTTTTCACCCATCCTCACATCTCCAATCAGATCTAAGATTGGATCTCCGGCCGTCTCCGGCCGGCCGCCTTCCATGAACCATGCGCGCGCAGGACATTGGCATGCTAGTCCAAGGATCATGCTGCCGTCCGTGTGTGCATGGGCATGATCCATCCAGGCATGCATACGAGTCGTTGCTGCCCGGGAGGTGCCCAGCTCCGTCCAGATCGGAACGCCAGTGACCTGCCAAAGATGCAGGCGGCGGCCGGATCGTGAGGTGAGGCAGCAGACACATGATGACGGTGGTCAGATCATCAGAGTACCGGCAGCTGCTCGATGCGCGTCCTGTCTGATATTCTGTCGCTGCGGTCAGCAATGGTTGTGGATCCGTGATACTCCGATTTTTCGGCACCATGCGGTACGCCATGGCATATTTTGCTGCGATTACTGTGGTGCTAATAATAATGGGGAATTTCAAGATGGATGTGCTGGATGACCAATGAATCTCGATGACTAATGTCGAGTTCGAGATTACAAGTGATGACGGAGACGAATTTGAATGTGGTGAAATTGTGAATCGGATGATCAGTATTTTGCAGCAGTCTCGACGAGCGGGCCGGTAGCACATGAGGACATTTTATTGGTGGTGCTCTTTGGCACAAAGTTTCGACTTCCGGGGTGAAAACCCTAGGTCTGACCTTTACTGGTTGTATCTGGCAATGGCGGATCTCTATTCGTTTCCTTGTTGAAGGCATTGTCTGGAATTCAGTTGGACTTTCTCCACGGTGAAAACCGATGATACAGGCGACGACGGTGTATGTGCACGGTTCCCTTCTTGAAGGCGTCGTTTTTGGAGAACCTATTTTGTTGTCCTCGTGTGGACTCTGCTGCTGGTAATTCTTGTTGCTTCGCTGATCAGGTCATGGGTTTTTCTTTTTTGTTCTTTCGGCTGTGTGCATCCTTGATGTCTCGACTAGCTCTTGACATTATGTTGTTGCAGAGGCTGGGTGTAATTGATATTTGCTTGATATTAATATATTCCCTTTATCAAAAAAAAAAAAAAAGATGCGAAGAGAAGAAGAGGGGAAAAAAAAAAAAACTAGTCCACTGACATGTGGTCCTACCGCCTACGTGCTTATGCAAATTTGAGTATCTAATTTTGGATAAGCTGGAAAAGCCTGGGTACCGAAACCTTCTCTCTTATATCCAAAATGTTTTTGGGTAGCCAAAATATGAATAAACCATTAGAGAGGCTCTGGCTTTGGTTCTTCAGTTGGCCGTAGGGTTTTGGAGGGGTCAGCCAGGCAGCTTCTACTTGAGTTAAGGTGCATAAATGGACGGGTCAGACTTAATTAGCCACAGCCGATAATGGATGGACGCTAGATTTCATTATATATGGATAAAGTGAAATGCCCTTTATTCAGAAAGTGCATCAACAACCTTAAGTGGATATGCACAAACAGCACGAGTCAAATTAAGAGCCCCAAGCCAAGATGATTTCTTGGAGTTTAGAGAGCTGAAGAGCCTATTATGATCTTTGCTTCTTCTTGCCACTTTGCGGGAGAGCAAAGTGCTGTCGTTCGTTTTGACTAATCCAGGACAAGTGCCCAATCAATAATCGAGGGAGGCAGCCATCCTCACAAGTTGTCGTTGGTGGGATAATCCGGGATCCGCACAACAGAGTGGTCTCCAGCGCGGCCGCCGGCCGGAGAATGCAGAATACTCATAAAAAAATGGTTAAGAAAGACCTGATTTTGTATCTGTGTCCGCCCGAAATGTACGAAAAGATCTCTGGCAGTTGTGGTGGTGGATACGGGGCCTGTCTGTCCTGTCCGCTATTTTCTCTGCAATTGTGGCGCTGAGACCTCGTCGGAATAGGTCGTCACATCCTCTTCCTTTCACAAGATCCAAGCCTAGCTAGGTCGATCGAGGCGAGCCGCACAGAGATACTACGGAGTATCAGGTTTTTTTTTGCACTCCTGCCAAGTGGAGTAGGCGAGTAGCTTGTGGTGGGGTCGACATCTTTTTTTGTGAACGAGACTCGTGTGGTACCATGTTCAAACGTACAAGTACGTATCATCTCTGTACATACGTCCAAACGATGATTATGCATGTTACAGCGACAATTCCCACGGCCATTTCGTAGAACAAAAACAAAAAAAAATCCCACGGCCGGGGTAAACGCCCAGATATATGTGCAGCTGAGAAGAAGCATTGCAATTCCAAGGACGAGGGCCGCTCCGTGTACGTGTGTGGAGACGGAGTGCCTGTGTACGCGTGTATACGCCCGTGCCACGCCAAAAGGAAAAAAAATATACTATTAGGAAATCCACCGAGCGCGCGGCGGCAGAATGAGAGAGACAGGGGTCAGCCAGCGCGGTAGTAGTAATAAAATAGCTGCGGCGGGAATAAAACGGAGCACCACCACCGCCACCTCTCTCTGCTCCCTAGCTACAATCTCCTCCTCCCCGATCGCCCCTCTCGTACGAATATAACGCAGGCAGTTCAGCTAGGCGGCCGGCGAACACCCCAGGCAGAGGCAGCTTGCAGGAAGGAACGCATTATTGAGGAGACCGCTTCTTCTTCCTCCTCCGTCCGGTACCTGCGTGCATGTGAGTCATCTTCCACCTTCCTCGCCTGCTCCATGATCATTCATGCACGAACACCACCAGCCACCATCGAACCTCCCATCTCTTCCCCTTGGCGGGCATAAGAATTCAGAGACATAGCCTGCTAAAAGAAACCGTAAGAACTGCTGAGGTCCCTGTCGCATATATTCGAGGCCCATTACAGTTTTTTCCTCGGATCGGTTCCGTTTCCGGGGAGTGGTCGAGCGCATTCGGTTCTGCCTTCCGTGGTCGGGAGCGCAAGCTACGTCCGTAACAACAGAGATGCGTTCCTTGACTGACAACTTCTCTGGTTCCTTCTTCCTACAGCTGCCGACTAAGGCTAACCCGAGGTTAGGAGGATCCGATTCTCTGCATTCCTGCCTGGACCACTGCAAGGTGCAAGCTCCGTACGTGCGTGGGCGTAATCAAGGTGCGCTAATATATGATGCTTCGATCTTTGTTATTCTTCTACTGCTCCACAGTTAGGATGCGAAATACGACCGGAATTTCCTAGTTTCTCCTGATTATTTTCTGCTAGCAACATACGGAAAATATCTATGCTCATGTTATGTATAGTGGAGCCATATGCATGGGAATGTCTTGTATTCGTCCTCGGAAAAGTTCCCTATAATTCAGAGAATATGTGCGAGTAAACAGTTCTCCTTATCTATCGCTTAAGAGGATATGTGCATAAAAAGGATATACCATAGGTTGATAGCCGCTGCAAAGAAGATACTCTCTTTACACGTTGCTCACAAACTAGTATCTAGTTTCCACGAAAAGGAATCTAGTTTGAATTACAAACAATAACATAATATTAAGGTTGCTTACTAGCTAGACCACAAATGATTCAGATCAAGAGTTGTTTACTATTAAATCAACAACCTGGGCACACGACAAAGAGAGGAGTAGAGGACCAGGTTAAGCAAAGGTAGTAAGCTCCAAGCAATCCTTAATATGAAGTCTGAACCCAAACTACAGATTCCAACAGAATTACATATTGTTCTAAAGCACGATTAGTTACTACTAATATATCTGAAACAATTTCACCTGGCTTTCTTTCCTTTTCCTTCCTCCTTTGCTGCTATCATTTTGTACGCTTTGCTTTGCAGCTTTGCTCTTTTGTTTTCCCACAAAAATCCAAGCTCCACATGACAACCACAGAAAGAAAGCCATGTGCATCTATCTCTTCCATGAGTCATGGATGGAGCTTTATTTCCTTTCTAGCTATGCCTCCATCTGTTAATCCCTAATCCCCATTTAGAGCCACGCGCTTTTAATCGCTGCTACATATAAACACATATATACATGTTCCACCTTTGCTTTCCTATCCTCAAGCCCAAATTGGATACCACGATAATTATGCAGCTTTTGGTGAATCTATCAGCATCAGTGCAACACGAATCCTAGCCGTTGATAGAGAAATGATAAAAATGGAAGTAGCTTAACGGTTTGTTTCCTAGCAAACTTGATTACGACAGCAGGTTAATCAGGACAACCGTCATGGTTAGCGGTAGTTCTAGTTATAGTTAGTTAGTTATGTTGGGACTACTACGAATTTCGCTCGTCATCACACGAGTCAAACATAGGAGTGGCGATTGGCAGAACACTGTCATATTGTTAGTCCAAAAGCAAAGCATGTAAGCTGAAAATAGACTAATAATTTGGCAGTAGCAATCCCAGAACGAACGGCACTCCGTTGGGACGGGTGACACAAATATGGCTTCTCTTCTGTGCAAAGCAACACATCGTTTTCGGTCACGAGCCGATCAAAACCCCACTAGCAGCTTAGGTAGATCGATGAAGGCGTACGCCACGAACAATCTCGTGATCGACAATGTGAACCAACAGACTCTGTTCCTTCTTGTCTGCAGGAAACCCAGCAGAGAGCTCTAATCGATGACGCTTGACACCACCTGCATGCCCACCGTGGACGGCGTGGGCGGCCACGGTGCCGGCGTGACATCTGTGGCGGCGAAAGAGAGCGGCGTTGAGCGGACGTGCGTCATCCATGTGATGGCGGAGGAGTCGTGCGTGCCGGTGCCGGCGATGGAGAGGGACGGCGGCGGCGGCGCGAGCGTGGCGCCGTCGCCGACGGCTACGGACGACGACGGCCGCTGCGGTGAGCGTTGCGGCGGCGAGCGGTGCATCGAGGTGATGGAGGAGGACACGTGCTGCGTGCGGCTCGTGTGCATGGGGCCGAACCCGATGATGGCGCGGTACGTGTACGCGCTCATCTTCCTCCTCACCAACCTGCTGGCCTGGACGGTCCGCGACTACGGCCACTCGGCGCTCAGCGAGCTCCGGCGGCTCAGGGCGGCCTGCGACGGCGCGCGATACTGCCTCGGCGCCGAGGGCGTGCTCCGGATCAGCCTGGGGTGCTTCCTCTTCTTCTTCGTCATGTTCCTCTCCACGGCCAGGACCAGGAAGACGCACGACTGGCGTAACTCCTGGCACTCCGAGTGGTGGCCGGTCAAGATCGTTCTCTGGATGGCCTTCACCGCCGTCCCCTTCTTCGCGCCGTCGCCGCTCATCCAGCTCTACGGGAAGGTGGCGCATTTCGGAGCAGGGTACGAACACTTACTTCTTCCCATCTTGCCTGTCTGCATGTTTGCCTGCCTTTTTTCAGACATAATAAACCTTGTTCTCCAGTTACAGATCTACAGTGATGATCTCATTTGTCATGAACATGTATCTGATCAACTTGTCTCCGGACGGGTTAATTGAACTGCAGGGCGTTTCTCGTGATCCAGCTCATCAGCGTCACTAGGTTCATCACGTGGCTCAATGACTGCTGCCGGTCAGAGATAAACCTGAAACGATGGTTGGTACTTTTCTCCTATGATCTGACCAAGTTGTTCACCGTTATCTGACACTGCAAATCTAACTAACAATGGCGATCTGTGTTGCAGCCACATGCAGGTGCAGGTGGTGTCGATCGTGGCGTATGTCGGCGCTATCCTGGGGATCGTCCTCATGTACGTTTGGTACGCGCCCCAGGCGTCCTGCAAGCTCAACATCCTCTTCATCACCGTCACTCTCGTGCTCGTGCAGCTCATGACGTTCATCTCCGTCAACTCCAAGGTTAAGGCAGGGTATCTGGCACCGGGCCTGATGGGGATCTACGTCGTGTTCCTCTGCTGGTCAGCGATCAGAAGGTGAGAAAGATCAGTTCAGAACTGACTTTTCTGCAACGATGTTGTTGATTATAAGGTCGGTTTCATTTCTTCAATCTTAGTCATACGGGTTACTGATCGATCCGTTTTGTAACAGTGAGCCGCATACCGAGATTTGCAATAGGAAAGCAGAGATTGCGACGAGTGCAGACTGGCTCAACATCACGGTAAGAACATAGCCTCTCTTCAGTGATTCTTCTTATCTTCAGAGCGTGTTGCTAGTTCTATACAACAGTCCCCAATGATTTCTTTTTCGTGAAACTCGTGCAGAGTTTTGTGATCGCGGTGATCGTCGTCGTCGCGGCGACTTTCTCAACGGGAATAGACTCCAAGTGCCTTGAGGTATGCTGTTCATGTTGATATCACCAATTAAACAGTATGATATACGGTTTATGCTGGATGTAGTACTCCGTTGAACAACTAAAGCTGAGACTCGTAAAGTATGTGCAGTTCAAGAGGACCGATATGGAGTCCGAGGACGATGACATCCCCTACGGGTTCGGCTTCTTCCACTTCGTGTTCGCCATGGGCGCCATGTACTTCGCCATGCTCTTCATCGGCTGGAACGCACACCAGGAGATGGAGAAGTAAGTTTCAGACTGAAAAAATCACACTGACAGACTTCAACTAGAAAGTTCAGACAATGCATTGATCACCAAATACTGCTCCTGATTCGATAAAATTATGTGATCTTTGTACCCCAGGTGGACGATCGACGTCGGCTGGGCGAGTGCGTGGGTGCGCATCGGCAACGAGTGGCTAGCGGCGATCGCGTACAGTAAGTCTGAACCACATTGTTGAGCTCAACACAGCACGCACCGTCAGAACTCTAAATTCTGAAAAATTCCCGCTGCATCTTGGAAGAAAATGTTAATTTGTCGCTGTATGTATGCTCCCATTTCTAGAAAAAATGTCCTGACGAACGGATTTTTTAACTATTGCCCTTTGCTTGCAGTATGGATGATGATCGCTCCGATTGTGTGGAAGAGGCGGCAGGTGGGCTCGTCGTCCTCGTGTACATGAGCGAATGTTTTGTTTCTCGCTCGTGTTATAACTACAATCTGAAGAAAAATGACTGTACAAGGGATGCATTGCATGGTGGTCAGAACTGGCGATCTCTTGTTTTAACCAGTTGGAAGTAAGAAGAGAGGCAAAGAGAGAGATAAATGGAAGAGCCAAATGTGTTCCTAAGTGTATATAAGGCCAATTTTGCCTGTGGCCGTGGTAGATAAACAGTGCTCATTCTTTTGTAGTTGAGTTGATTGTATATTCTCACTCCGAAAACAGATTAACGAAAGAACAAGCATGCTACGTGGACTCGATTGACTTTGAATTCTGAGAATATAAAAATTTCCGTGGGGCGCCGAATTATTTATGTTCACTCTCCTGAATTCAGATAACTTCACATCTCAATTCCGATATCCGGAATAATTGAAATCTACAAATATTTCGGAATCACCAAACAGAATACATATGTACTGCAAATTGTAACCTGTCCGTGCAGCTAGAAAACAATTTTTTTAAGGATAAACGTTACTTTATTGATTCATAATATTTGCTGGGATACAGGCGAATTAATCAGTCAAACGTGGCGGCCATACTCACGATAGGCCGACGACGTACCTAGGCCGTGGGCTTCCTTATTCATTGATCTTCGCTCATGAACAATTCAACTAAATCGAAGTCCGCAGCTCGCAGTTTGATCCTCCAGAATAGTGCTGAACTTGCCCCTGTACTCTCCGTCCATACTTTGATCACTTAGGATGACTCGGGCGACGCATCGAGTCCGCGCGCCTCCGTTACTGTCCGCGAGGGCAAAAAACACGGCCTAACGGGGCGACGGAAACAGACCGCGGCCTGTTTTTTGGTACGCCGCGACGCATTCCTGGCCCAAATTTGTGCCACCGATGCGTCGGCCCCGGACGTGAGCGAATCTGTTTTGTGTCCTGTCCTAGTCCGCCCCTGGCCCGCAAATCAGACCATTCCCCACCCCAATCTCCTCCTCCTCCTCCGCCCCTCTCGCCGCCACCCGCCGTCGCACCCTCGATTTGGCACTGCAGGCCATTCCGGGGACGCCGTCTGCACCTCCTCTTCCCCGCCGTCACCGGAGCAGGTTCATCCCCGCGACGGCCGGTGAATCTTGCGGCCAGGACCTCTCGCCGCCCACAAGGTGTTCGGCCGTTCGTCTCGGCTACTCAGGTACGACCCTCGGCCATGGATAGCTTGGATGAGTGGTTCTATAAGAACCACATCATGTACCACTCATCATCGGACGATTCCTCCGACGATGACAGTGACGGCCTGGTTTCCACCCTCATCGTCAACGAGTACATAGAGATGATGCGGTCGGTGTTCCTTGGCTCCTTGTCGGGCCGTTCTCCTGCTCTTGACCGGAACCAGCGAGCTGGCCAAATCCAGCTGTATGGGGACTACTTTCGTCCCCATAAACCCACGTATCCTCCCAAGGTTTTCCGGCGCCGTTTCCGGATGAGGAGGTCTTTGTTCAACCGCATCCGGACAGGGATGATGCATTTTGATGACTATTTCATATGCAAGCCCGATGCATGTGGTACCATGGGCTTCTCGTCGTACCAGAAGTGCACCGCCGCCATTCGCATGCTTGCATATGGGATTGCCGGCGATCTTGTGGACGAGTATGTGCGCATGAGTGAGTCCACGTGCCTGGAAGCAATGTACAAGTTCTGCGCGGCCGTGGTGCAGGTGTTCGGGCCGGAGTACCTGCGGGAACCCAATGCTGCCGACATGACTCGCCTCTTGGCAATCAACGAGTCAAGAGGCTTCCGCGGGATGCTCGGAAGCATAGCTGTATGCACTGGGAGTGGAGGAACTGCCCATTTGCTTGGCAGGGGCAGTACAAGGCCATGTTGGGGCCTGCACGGTCATACTTGAGGCCGTGGCATCACAGGACCTCTGGATTTGGCACTCGTTCTTTGGCATGGCCGGCTCGCACAATGACATCAATGTGCTGCAGCGGTCTCTGGTGTTCAATAGGCTCTCCAATGGCCTGGCACCCCAGGTGACCTATGAGATCAATGGTCACCAATATGACAAGCCCTATTACCTTGCTGATGGGATTTACCCTACATGGACTACATTTGTCAAGACAATCTCCAATCCCAATGATGAGAAGAAGAGGTTTGCCAAGGAACAAGAGAGTGCAAGAAAGGATGTAGAGCGTGCATTCGGTGGTCTACAGTCACGATGGGCTATTGTTCGCCATCCTGCTCGGACATGGGACAAGGACCAGCTGTGGGAGGTGATGACATCGTGTGTGATCATGCACAACATGATCGTGGAGGATGACCGCGACGAGGGCTTGAATGATCAGGCATGGCAGTTCCAGGGTCAGTTGGTTGAGCCCCAGGGACCATCCACATTTGCTCAGTTCCTCGACTTTCACCTTGACATTCGTGAGAAGGGCTCTCATCTTCAGCTCCAAAATGATTTGGTGGAGCATATCTGGCAGCACTACGATAACCAGGGTGACCAGGGGCAGTAGTTCCATTTGATGAACTACTTGTCTTATTTATTTGGTTTGTAATGCATGAAACAATTTATTATTTGTGAAACTGTTTGTTTATGTTTGTTTGAACGATTTGGATTGTAATAATAAGTACTTGATGAACTATTTTGATTGCTTTTATGGATTGTATTATTTGTATCTTATTTATTGTGCATTGTGCTTGATACTTGCTCGAGTCTATGTGGCCGAAAAATGATCAGAATAATCAAAACCCTGGCCGGGCGGACTCAATGTGTCGGCCCGTTGGGGGCAGTGGCCAGAAAGGAGCGGACATGGGCCGGACATGGGTCCTTTTGGCGACGCAAACAGACCAAACGCGGACCAAACACGCGTCCATTTGCGTCGCCCGTTAGAGTCATCCTTAGAATCCCGGCCCAACGGGGCGACGCATTCCTGACCCAAATTTGAGCCACCGATGCGTCGGCAACAGACGCTCGCGAACCGCTTTTGTGTCCTCCTCCGGTCCGCTCTGAGAGGAAAAATTCACACTCCGGCTTCTCCTCTCCCAAAACCACTGTCCACAGTCCAGACCTTGCCATGGCCGACGCCGCTGCCACCGCCTCCGCCGCAGTGGAAGAGCTTGGAACTTTCGCCGTCGGCAGCGCCGTTGGACCTGCGCCCCAAGCTAAAAAGAAAGTAAAGAAGGAGCTCACGGCAGAGCAGAGGGCCGCAGAGACCTAGAAGCGGGTCGCCCAGAGGAAGAGGCAGGACCAGCTCGACGCCGCCAAGAAGGCCGCCGACGAGCAGAAGGGTCTGGAGGACACCTCTGACCTCGTGTCCAGGACCGCGACCGCTGCCCTCCTCCTGACTGTAATTACCCCGACCGCGGCCATGGTCGGGGTCGCGACTGCGGCAGCCAGCTCCAACGCCTCGGTGGCGGCCCGACCTCCAAGGTTGCCGTCGACCTCCAAGGTCGAAATCTTCTGCGACGGCACCATCGCCTGCGTACGAGTTCCTCCCAAGACCATGCCGCCGCGGGTTTCCCCTACCTTAGGCGAATCCGCGGTCGAGGTACCTTCCCTCGACCTCAACGCGCCGGTGACACCTCTAGTCGCACACTCGCCCGTGCCACAGACTGCGGCCGCGCGTGCAGCTGCCTCGGCAGTGGTCACCCCTGCGCGCAACCTTTTCGGCGAATTACTCGTGCCGTCGCCGGGATACCCCTGGTACTACGAGGAGGAGGACCTCTACTTCCAGGAGGACGTCCTCCAGGACATGGTCATGGCCAACGGCCAGTACGCCCATGACCATTACAATGCCGGAGATGATGAAACTCTGCCGATCGGCCCCGATGTGATCAACATCGACAATGAGCCAGTTTTCGACGAGCTCGATGCCCAAGCCACGGCCATGAATAGGAAGATCAGCCCAAGCCACGGCCATGAATAGGCGCCTCATTCACCACCGAGGAAGACGTGCTCATTTGCGAGTCCTGGATCGAGGTTACAATGTGATCAAAATGATCAAAAACTCTGGCCGAGCGGATTCAATGCGTCGGACCGTTGGGTGCAGTGACCGAAAAGAGACAGACACGCAAACAGACCAAACGTGGACCAAACACGCGTTCGTTTGCGTCGGCCTGTTGAGTCAGATTAAATGCAGTCTGATGCCACTCGAAATCTCGTTATCTGCAAGTCCAGAGCTAGCGCTAAAGCCTCCCGGCATGCGACGGCTTCCAGCACTGCCGGATTGCTCAATCCTTGAATGACAATGGTAGAGGCGGGAAATTACCAGCTGATACCCACAAGTATAGGGGATCGTTGAAATCTACGATGTGTAAGTATTAGTATCGATCCCACGAGGAGTAGAAGGTATAAGTGTTTATCCTTTCAAATAAGAGTGTGTCACTCTTCTTATTATCTATGCACTAGACAAAGTAAAATGATGCAAGTGTTTTTGGCTTTTTGGTGTAGAGTTTGCAATAAAATAAAATGTTGAAAATAAAATATGACAAGTGAAAGCTCTCAAAGAGAGAAAACCAATCCTCTATGCAGTAAGAGCACAAGCTTGAGTGGTGTGTGGCTTATGTGTGGAAAACGTTCCCAAGGGAAACATAGACTTCATGGCATAAATATTTCTAGAACAACAAGGTAAACATTTTGTCAATTTTTAATCTTCTTTGGACGGAGCCATTATTAGGTATAGCTAAATAAATAAACTAAACCCCTTATGATGGATCTTGTGGCCAAGTAAATGACTGCACAAGAATTATTAAGACATAAAGTCCCACCATAGCATTACACTCTAAGGTCCCCGATACTAATACCCCATAAAGTAACTTCATGACTCGGTCTAAGGTTTACATGTCCTCCCAAGTCTCGCTCACTCCATTACACTACGGTGCTCTCCTACGAGCCCATATAGGTGAAGTGATGTGCAGTTGATGTTCGCACAACACCATCATAGAATTACATAAAAGATAAAAAAACTAGACAAAATACCAACACATGTCATATATAAATCATTGCCAATTCATCCTATGCCCCCGGGAACATGAGAGAACTACTCACAACGCAAAGACATGATATGATACAACACAATCTGAAAATATAATCTCACCCCCAAACAATGACAAGTAGCCAATCATACACAGGTAGAATAGCACTTAAACAATAGCTAGGGTTCGAACAATCTCAAACTATGAGGGGGATGAAGTGGATCACGAACATGGTGATGGAGATGGTGCTGGTCTTGACGGTGGTGTTGATGGAGACTCCGGAGGGGGGATGGAGGAGCCTTCCGAAGGTGATCCAGCGGCGTTTCCCCCCTCCAATCTTTTCCGGAGGCAGCCTTCTGACTCTGTTTCGTGGTTTCGTGTTTCTCCGCCGCCTCCTCGCGAAACTCCTCGGGGGACTATTTTATAGTCGGTTTTAGGTCAAGACGAAGCCACGGAGACGAAAACAGATGGCATCGGAGCCACGAGGGGGAGAGAGGGTGCTCCACGCGGCCAGGGAATCTGGCCACGTGGGACCACCCAAATCCCTCCTCGGACTTCCTTTTTCATGGATCATTGGCTCGTACATCTTCTCCCTTCCAAATATTGGGCCCCGTAAAATATTAAGTCATTTGGACGTCAAAAAGATGGAAAAAGGGGTTTTCTGGTTCTGCAGGGTTAATTCCAAATAAATGGGTGAACTGTGAATTATCCCCTAAAATCATTATAAAACATAAATATAACCCATATATGATGCAAGTAAGTTGTAATATCAAGTAATAAAATGTAAAGTTCATGTATGCATTTTACATGCATCACCAGCAAGTCGGTTGGTTTTCTTTTTCCCCTCCCATCCCGGGTCGCACGCGCGGGCGACCCTGGGGGACCGAAACCCGCACAGACTTATGTGTTGTAGTAGGTACTTGTACTTACTCATAGATCGCTCTAATACCACTATTGGGTTACGTAGCAGAATTTAAAAACTTCCGACCTACGTAACGTCCAGGATCATCTATGTAGATACAGGAGAGGATAGTACTGTCGTTACCAACAACGAGTCACGGAAGAGTTGTCGGTGACGATGTCGATGCCGATGTCGATGAAGCCTGATGAAGATTCTCACGGTCAAGCCTGACGGTGAGAATGTCGTCGTTCCCTCGTATGCCTTCTTGATCCAAACGAGTGAGGGTCAAACGTCTATGACGTTTCACCCCTCCGAGAGCTCGCACACGTACGTCCGTCAAGATCTAGCAGCGCTTCGCCGTGCCAGGATTAAGTGCTACTGGTATGCGTATGGTGGAGAGAACCCCAACACATGGGAGAGAGGGAGAGAGATTAGATCTAGACCTTGGGAGCCTCCGAGGAGAAATCTCAAGTCTATTATGTGTCTCCAATAGAGGAGGGGGTGGGGTTTATAAAGGAGCTCCAAGGGGTAGGGTTGCTTGGACAAGGGGAAAGTTTTCCTAGTCCAACTCAACTTGGACAAAGGGAAACTTCCCCTTGCCCAATTCGGCTAGGGAAGGTGGAGTTGGAGTGGAACTCCAACTCCCCTCCCCCACCGCCTCCTCCTTGGCCGCCGCCCTAGTGGGGCCCGCCTCGGCCACCGACCCGGGTGGGGTCTGCCTTGGCCGCCGTCTCGCAGGTGGGGCCCGCCCTGGCCACCGATCTCGGGTGGGTGGGGCCCACCCGAGCCGGCTTCGACTCGGCCTCCCGCCGCCGCCTTGCCCCCTGTGGGCCGAAGCCCACTAGGGTTCGGCCGGCGACTTGGCCCACCACCGTATGGTGGTGCGGCTGCCATGTGGGCCCATGTGGCAGCCACCTTTTATTGTCCTTTAATAATTTCCTATTAATTAAAAAATTAATATTTAATCAATAAATATTTGGGACAATCGTTTATGTGCCCTACCTACCTCAGTTTTATCTGTTTGTGCCACCCCTGCGTAGTTTCTCTCGTCCGTGCCCTGGCTGGGCCGCAAATGGCCCGCGCACGCCAAGACAGCCGTTCCCGTCTGGTCAACCGTAACTTGGCCTGACTTGTGGGGTCGACGTGGGGCACCGGCCTGACTGGTGGGGTCGGCCTGGGGCACCGGCCTGACTGGTGGGGTCAGATTGGTGGGGTCGACCTGGGTCCTCCTCGAAGTGGGACCGCTCAAGTGGGGACAGGAAGCGAGTCTCAAGTGGGGACAGGAAGGGACGAATCTGACGCCCAGGTTGGGTATCTCGGCCCCAATTAACACGTCGTTAACACCGAATTAACTGAATTAACACTGAATTAACACCGAATTAACACTGAATTAACACACGTCATTGTTTAGTGACAATTCGTTGATTCCAAAGTGGGGACAGGAAGCGAGTCCTTGTTAAGTGGGGACTGAAACTGAAACTGAAAAATGAAACTCGATTTATAACTCGAATTCATAACTCGATTTATAATAGGATTCAAAACTCGATTTGAAACCGAAACTCGATTTATAATAGGATTCATAAATCAATTTGAAACTGAAACTCGATTTGAAACTGAAATTCATATTACTATTAACACTGATTACAAAAGATTCCGGCTGTTTTACAAAAGATTAGACAATATTAGCAGTGCTTTATGCACTGCTACTACGCCTAATACTACTACTAATCAGCAGCAGTGCAACTAATGCACTACTACTGCTACTATGCCGGCCTCGGCTCCTACATGCGCCGCCTCTGGGCTGGCGGTTCGTCGTCGGAGTCGTCGTCGGCGCCGTCGTGGCCGTCGTTGCCGTCTTGGCCGTCGTCGCCGTCATGGCCGTCGTCGCCGTCGTTGCCGTCCTCCTCCTCCTCATCCTCCTCCTCCTCCTCCTCGTTGTCGGAGTCGGAGCCGTTGCCGTCCTGTGGCTCCAACTCCGGGTCCGAGTCCTCCTCCTCGGACCCGTCGTTGTCGTCGGAGTCGGGGTAGGAGTCGGCGCCATCGCCGTCCTCCCCTGGTCGTCCTCGTCGCCCTCGCCGTCGTCGTCGCTCGGCATGTTCTCCTGCCAATGCCCGTGGCCCTCTTCCCACCACGGGATCGGGTTCCCCTCGCCGTCGGAGTCGCTCGGGATGGCTTCGTTCTGCCACCACGGATCCATTGGAGGGAAGGGGGTGGTTGGGGTTTTTTGGAGTGGAGAGAAGAGAGAAGAACTGCACTGCACCAATGCGCAATGTAGACAAGAGAGAACCGAGTGAACCGCCGGCGCAATGGGATTGGGGTTTTTATGTGTGAAGGATAGTGATGAATTCACTGCCGCCGGCGCGTAGATCGATAACCGCTTGGGGCACCGAACAGGCGGCAGGCCGATCGCTTCGTTTTCTTGCCAACGCAGTGTGAAATGACAACACCATTTACATATTATATTCGCAATGATGACATCGTGTGACCGCGCTTCACGTCTAGTCGAACTGGTGCCCCTTACTGACATGCCTGCAAATGTTCACCACGTCATCTGGTGCCCCTTGACGTGTAGAGTACAAGTTTCGAACAGTTGATGTGCGTCGTCGTTCTGGTCAAATTGAATGCAGTTGGAGACGCTGTGAGACATCTACACGTAGCAGAAGCATTTTTTTGTGAGAACTGACGCGATTAACTTTTTGTTTACGTGCAAATATGCGTCGGTGCATCAGTGTCAACACACCAAGCGCGATCTGGACATGAACTGGACGTGAACGGCACCCATAATGCGCGCTCTGTGTAGTTACGCGATCTAAACGTGTGTAGACCTTGTTTA
Organism: Poa pratensis; assembly: GCA_947311845.1. Taxonomy (NCBI): domain Eukaryota; kingdom Viridiplantae; phylum Streptophyta; class Magnoliopsida; order Poales; family Poaceae; genus Poa; species Poa pratensis. Next base: position 68,608,111 of record CAMZMU010000038.1, read on the forward strand.
TCAACTTGAATCGTTAGTATATGACATAAGACGACTATGTGCGCAGGATTTTCCTTTTTTTTATTTTTTTTGAATATTTGAGGCGCATTTCAAAATTCGGTCAAATTTCAGTAAAACCTACATTAAACAAGTTTAAAACATGAAAATGAAAAACTAAGCATGGATTCTTCTTAGTCACTCCAAAATGAAACTTTGTGAGGTGTTTGAACATTTCATGTTGAAAATCCAAAACCCCTTCTCTTCACCCTTGAAATCATAGGACATAGTCTGAGATATCACCTTAGATACATGCATTTCTCATACGAAATGTTTATAGATGATGTTTATCAACTTGAATCGTTAGTATAAGACATAAGACGACTATGTGCGCAGAATTTTCCTTTTTTTTGATTTTTTTTAATATTTGAAGCTCATTTGAACCTCGAGTTCATATGACATAGTTCGAGGATATCACTTAGATACATGCATTTTTCATCTGAATGTGTATAGACCTTGTTTGTCAGCTTGAATCGTTAGTATATGACAAAATACGACTATGTGCGCAGGATTTTCCATTTTTTGATTTTTTTTTAATATTTGAAGCTCATTTCAAATTTCGGTCAACTTAACGTTGACCGACATTTAAACAAGTTTAAAACATGAAATTTGAAAAACGAAGACTCGATCCTTCTTAGTCACTTCAAGATGAAGCTTGGACACTTTATCAAACTTTTCAAAACCCCGTTGAGTGCCTCCAAACCCCATTTGAACAATGACCGTCGAACTAACCCTAGCGTTGAACTCCAGCCGTCCGATCGTTCCTCTAGAAGGAATCTGCAGGCAGACTCGGGCGATCCGCGAGAAGCTCATTCTGCGATCTGATTGGACGCGCGCATAGGACTAGGGCTTTACCCGCTGACGAGTGGACCACGGCGTACCCAATGGGGATTTTGGCTCGCCCACCCCCATTTGCCTGAGTGACACAAAATGGGGATTTTGGCACACAAAATGGGGATTTTGGCTGTAACCCGTCATCGTAACTTAAATGGGGATTTTGGCACACCAAATGGGGATAGCCATGAGCTTGGTCAAATCTAGCTTGAATCCATATAAATTTTCAAATGAGTTTGGACTCGCTGAAAAATGTGTTTTAAATGAGCTACAAAGGTAGGGTAAACGGCTCCATTTGTAAGCAAAAATGGTGGACTCGCTGAAAAATGTCTTTCAAATGAGCTCCAAAGGTAGGGTAAACGGCCCCATTTCTAAGCAAAAATGGTGGACTCGCTGAAAAATGTCTTTCAAATGAGCTCCAAAGGTAGGCTAAACGGCCCCATTTCTAAGCAACATTTGCAAACTGAAGTGGATTTTGGCACACCAAATGGGGATTTACACACACAATTGGAAACGTCAAGCACAAGGCCTTGCCAAATTTCATGGTAGTACATAATTATAAAATAGATCAACAACTAATAACTAAATTGGCACTTGCCCTTAATAAAGAAACAAATAACTAAAATGGACTACCACTAGTCCTCGTCATCGGAAACCTCCACCGACCCGGCCTTGCCCTTGCCCCTGCCCTTGCCCTTGGCATCGACCTCCATTGGGGCGTTGCTGTTCGACGGCGACCACATGCCCTTCTTCTTCCCCTTGAGCCGTTGGTGCTCGCCGGCGGAATGCTTGGCCAGCTCCATGGCTTTCTGGTCGGCCATGGCCCAGGCCATACCCGGGTCCATGACCTCCGTGACCTCGTCCTTCCAGGCCATGGTCCAGTCCATACCCGGGTCGTCCTCGTCGTCCTCGTAAGACAGATCGATGAAGGGAATGGGATCGGGAGCAATGGCCCTGCCCCTGCGACTGTGCCTTGGAGACTCCCGGATCGTGCAATTTCCATCCTTGAACGGATCCTGCTCGAACTTGGAGGAGTACGCCCACGCCCACGCCCACGCCCCATGCCGCTTCCCACACTCGCCTCAAGAAACCAAGGATAGCAGGCGTGGTGGCGGCGGTTCGAGCTGGGAGTGGAGCTGCCATCCCCACGAGCCATGGAGAGATAAGGGACTGGGCGAGGGTGTCTAGGAGAGGAAGAGGGGATTTGTGAGCGCAATGGGCAAGGAGGTGGCTCCTTTTAAAGCCATCTGTGGTTTGGACGGTGTTGCGGTCTAGACGGCAGTAATGGCGACCGGGCATTGATTCGGCTCCAGACTGCTCAGCTTGCAGCAGGACAGTGTAGGCAAGAGAGACGCGAGGACGGCGGAGCAGATGCGCGGCCGGGCCGGCAGTGTAGGCGGCGAGGCAGCTTTTTGCCGGCCAGGGGGGCACGCCATTGAAGGCGCGACACAAATTTGGGGACGGCGAGCACATGCATGGTCGCATGGGCGCGCACGTACGGCTGCATGCAAGCACTCCTCCGCCGCTGGCCCCACTTGTAAGCTTTAAGTGGGACGGGGTGCATGCACTTCGCTGGGCCCACATGTAACAGGTTTGTTAATGGTCAAAGGGCGGAAACGGCCGTCTTGGCCGTGCGCGGGCCATTTGCGAGCCAGCCAGGGCACCGACGAGAGAAACTACGCAGACATGGCACAAACAGATAAACTAGAGAGAACCAGGGCACAGAAGCAATAATCCCTAAATATTTTGTCTAATTAATTCCCAGAATTAATTAGTTATCATACAAATATATTTATATGATCCGAGACACCCAGTGTCTGTCGACAGAATATAGTTGGACAATTATTTTCTTTCTTATAAACCTTTCTTTCTTCATGATCTAATTCCCTGAATGTAATTCTATCACGCCGGAAACCATCCCAGATGATACTGCCTCTCTACTCCGGACCACTACGAATACAGCAGATCTTGACGCCTTAAGTGTGTGACCCCTACAGGTTCGATAACGTGTAACTATAATTGGAAATGCCTATCCAATCACTTGCCAGTGTCAGAACCTGGACGTTCTGTATAGCTGCTACCGTTATGCGAAGACACTCTTTTGAACCTGCTTGATTAACATGTTTATCCTATCACCATCACGATACTCATCAAATACCCAAGGGGAGATATATGACATTACCGTAAATGATAACTTTCATTTACTATGTCACCTTATCCTTGTTACCGGTATGATGCCTTTACTCTTTTAACACATGTTTAAGTATCCCATGATATTTACATATCATTATCTTGTCTGCGTAGACTTGTCAATGGACACTTTCACACTAGAGCGGATCCTGGTTGCATCTCTCTATTACTTTAGAGGTGTGATTCCCAGTCTTGAACTACTATGGTTATAATACACATTTGAGGTTACCCAATCATCGCCTTTTTGATTACCCTGTTACGGCCATAATACTTGACTATGTCAAAGCTTCCTCTCCAGTATACACAACCATATATTCTCATGGTCTAAGGAATAAGCAAGCAACCAAACCTAGACTATACTATTTCATACGAAACTTGATCTCGTAGTATATCATATATTTGGGTCTTCCCAGCCATATTGTTAACTTAACAATATGCTCCCATTAATAATGGCAAGAGCACTTGCCCATGGTTGGAAAACTTCACCATCCAGTATTAACGAGTTCGTCCAAGAGACAGGACAAAGGGTAAATAGGGTTTGATTATATCCTTACACGTGCGTATGTGTTTCCCTGTAAATCTCACATTTATAGACCATAGCAGTTATATCATAATGATATAATACATTAATCATGAAACAATATATTTATTGTCTCTTAGGGCATATATCCAACAGTCTCCCACTTGCACTAGATACAATAATCATCTATTACATTAAACCTTCTTTAAGACCGATGTTAAACCGGTGAGGTTCAAACTTCAAGCGTGGAAGAGTTTTTGTCATAGGATCGGCTACATTGTCAATTGTATGAACTCTACGTATTGCAGTGTGTCCTTTTGCCACATGATCTCTGATGAGGTGATCCTTGCGTTCTATGTGCTTGGCTTTGCTGTGAGACCTCGGATCCTTTGCCAGAGCAACGACACTACTGTTGTCACAGTAGAGCTCGATTGGATCTGCCGCTGAAGGAACCACTCCTAGTTCAGTGATGAACTTCTTTATCCAAAGCTGTCCTTGACTGCTTCAGATGCCGCCACATATTCCGCCTCCATTGTAGAGTCTGCCACCGTGCCTTGCTTGGAGCTTCTCCAGCTTACCGCACCGCCGTTGAGAACGAACACGTAACCTGATTGTGCTTTGGAATCGTCTGGGTCAGACTGAAATCAGTGTACCCACGTACTCTGAGCTCCTCATCCCTCCATAGACTAGGAACATGTCCTTAGTTCTCCTGAGGTATTTCAGAATGTTTTAACTACTGTCCAGTGCCATACCAAAATCAGATTGAAATCTGCTGGTAACACTCAGGGCATATGACACGTCGGGACGTGTGCATGTCATTGCGTACATTATAGAACCTATTGCCGAAGCATAAGGTATATCCGCCATTGCCTTTCGCTCAGCAGCTGTACTAGGACATTGCTTCTTGCTTAAGGTAATTCCAGGCACCATCGGAACGATGCCTTTCTTGGAATCGGTCATGCTGAATCTCTTCAACACCTTATCTATATAAGTACTTTGGCTCAAACCTATTAGGCGTCTTTCTCTATGCGATAGATCTTGATGCCTAATATATATGCAGCCTCACCCAAGTCCTTCATCGCAAAACTCTTTTCCAATGAAGCCTTAACTTCCCCAAGAAATATTTATCATTACCAAGTAATAATATATCATCGACATAGAGAATTAGAAACGCAATTGAGCTCCCACTTTCTTTCTTGTAAACACAAGTTTCTCGAAATTTGAATGAAGCCAAAACCTTTGACTACTTCATCAAATCCCAACTCCGTGAAGCTTGCTTGAGTCCATAAATGGATCTCTTTAGCTTGCACACCATGTTAGCTTTCTTTGGATCGACAAAACCTTCGGGTTGTACCATGTATACATCCTCAGTTAGATTTCCATTTAGGAAAGCAGTTTTGACATCCATTGCCAGATTTCATAATCATGAAATGCAGCAATTGCTAACATTATCCTTACAGACTTAAGCATTGCTACGGGAGAGAATGTCTCCTCATAGTCTACACCATGTATTTGTCGAAAACCTTTGCGACAAGGCGTGCTTTATGAACGGTAACATTACCGTCCGCATCTGTCTTCTTCTTGAAGATCCATTTACAATCTATTGGTCTCACTTCCTCAGGAAGTTCAACCAAATCCCAGACTTGATTGTCATACATGGACTTCATTTCAGAATTCATGGCATCTTGCCATTTGTTGGAATCTCATATCATTGCTTCTTATAACATGCAGGTTCATCCTCTTCGAGAAGAAGAACTTCATTCATGATGAAAACTTCTTTCTCGACACCCTCTAGTAGAAAACTCATTCTCGAAAAACCTAGGTTGTTCGCGAACTCGGCTTCCTTTCCTTACTTGAGGAATCTGCCTGACTGGAGTTCCTCTTCTTGGAGGAGGATTTGGAATCTCCGTATCAGTGGCTGAGTCTCCGACCGGAATTTCTTCCGATGCGTTAACTCTGACTATCTCTTCAGAAGATTGTAAAATCTCTCGAGACTTACCGTCCTCCCACTGACTTCTTTTGAAAGAAAATCTTTCTCAAGAAAACCCGTTCCGGGCAACGAAAATCTTGCCCTCGCCTTGTTATAAAAGTGTATCCGATGGTTTTAGGATACCCTATGAAAACACATTTGTCAGACCTTGGCTCAAGTTTTGTGGCTGCAATCGTTTAACATAAACATCGCATCCCCAAACCTTGAGGTGACTTATGTTGGGTGGTTTACCCATCCAAACTTCATAAGGCGTGGTCTTGACAGCTTTGGATGATGATCTATTTAAAGTGTAAGCTGCTGTTTCTAGTGCATAACCCCAAAAGGATAGTGGTAAATCAGATAGTGCCAACATAGACCTAACCGAATCCATAAGAGTTCGATTACGTCTCTCTGAAACTCCGTTCCTTTGCGGTGTTCCAGGTGGCATGAGTGTGGTACAATTCCACAGTCCTTCATGTGTTGACTGAATTCATGACTAAGATATTCTCCACCACGATCGATCGTAGGTACTTTATCTTCCTGTCATGTTTATTCTCTACTTCATTCTGAAACTCCTTGAATTTCTCAAAGGTTTCCGACTTTTGCTTCATTAAGTAAATATAGCCATATCTACTTAAATCATCAGTAAATGTCACAAAGTAAAGATATCCACCGCGCGCCGAAATGTTCAGAGGTCCACACACATCGTGTGTATGATCTCGATCAATTCGGTTGCCCGTTCGACTACCGCCGAACGGCGTCCTGGCCATTTTTCCATCAGGCAAGCCTCACACTGATCAAATGAATCCTCATCAAATGATTGCAACAACCCATCCGAAAATAGTTGTTTCATACGGCTTTCCCGATGTGCCCAAGACGACAGTGCCAAGTGTAAGTATCATCTTTCACTACTTTCAGTCTCTTTGCATCAATGTGTAATGTGTCTTCTATCCTTCCAAGATTCAATACAAACAGACCATCCACCAGAGGGGCTGATCCGTAAAATACATTCTTATAATAAATCGAACATCCATTGTTCTCAGAATTAAAAGAATATCCATCACGTAAAAGTCGTGACCCTGAAATGATGTTTTGCTCAATGTGGGTACATAGTAGCAATTACTCATTTCCAACATGAATCCTGAAGGTAAATGAAGGCTCATGGTACCGATGGAACGAACGCTAACTTGCATTCCGTTTCCAACCCTCATGCACACTTCTCCTGGATTTAACCTCCTCACATCTTTTAAACCACTCGTCGTGTTGCAAATGTGTGCAACAGACCGGTGTCAAAGATCCAAGAATCACTGTGAGGTCCGGTTAAATACACATCTAACACACTGATGACTTTGGGATTTCCAATCCCTAAACCTTCCACTATATTGAGATCTCCTTCCTCCATCTTGTGATGCTTGTTGGATGAACCAACCCTTTTGCAGTTTTTAATCTTAGCTTCCGCTATGATTAATTTCCTTGTAAGCTCATCCATGCTTATGTTACTACCAATCAAATTTGAATTTTGAATGTACCCGCCATAAGGCGGTGGTAGTGACATCAACAATACTGTACGACTCGCTTGGGCATGTTGGAAAACCTAGATCTTCCAACATTTGATTAAGATTAATCATCCTTGCCAAGTGATCGTTGAGCGAACCTTTCATGCTCAACTTACAACTGAAGAGTTGTCTAGTGATTGCGTAACATGCAATTTTGACTCTCTCCTGGAATAAACTATGCAGCTCTGTGAGCACATCATATGCACTCGCCTTCCCAAAGCGAGTATGCAATTGTTTATCCATATAAGTTAACATTAATTCCCTTACTGCTTTTCATCACGAACATAATTGCCATTCCATGACAATTCTGAGGAAGGTGCATCTAGAACATATAACTTTCTATTTTCTCTAAGTCTACTTCTAAGGGCGCAGATCCAATCTACAAAGTTCTTACCATTAACAGTTAAAGTTTCCATTTTACAAAGCAGGTTAATGTCGACAGGCTTTAATCTACAATGATAGCAAATTCCTTTTAGACCCCTTTTTCATGATTAATTTGCACAAGTTAAAATGATATGATTTAACTATGGTGTGCTCCCCTGAAACTGATATTCCTCATGATCAGTTAAACAGTGATTCGGAATCCGCAGTCCTCAATAGTGTGAAGCATGGATACATGTCATCCACTATGACGAAGGGTAGGCCAACTTGCCAATCACTTCCTGCCGTGATTTCCGTTCATCTTTCGATGTAGTGCTCCGAACTCATAACTAGTTATGCCAGGACGTCAAGACAACCAACCGTTCATGCTGCTAGGACGGTCCGTGCCCGCCTCCCGAACCCTTGGCACACATTACTCCTGGATACAGGCGTACGGTGACAAGCATCCGGTTTGACGGTGCCACAGTTGGATGAGCACGATCTCCTTGATATTTTCTTGAGGAATCACCCTAATAATCACTACTACTGCGCAACAAAAGAGTGCAATAATAAAGAGAAATAAACTTTCACAATTAAGTGATGTAGTATAGTCCGCTTCGTCTTCCATGTGGATGTAAGAACTCCTTCTTTGTTCCACTCCTTGTCGTCGAGGTCTACGACGCTATCTTCATGTCCGTCTCCTATTTCTAAGAAACGAAATAACATGTGGCACGCAGGCCCTAGATAGCAATCATGTGGTTTCCACCCATCATGCTTATTCTAAATCCAACTCGTAGGTTGGAATTACATATGATGGTATTTCATACAAAATTGAATAAAATTAAAGGACTATACCACATCACATCACATGCCTGCAAAACAAGTTAGACGTCCTCTAACCTTTGTGTTTGCAATTTTTACGAGGCTTTGGGATTTCCGTGTAAAACCATCACTGCCTACGTAAGATAACCAAGCATGACTATTCACGATGCTAGATTGACATTGCGGGCTGAAGGACAACCCAACGTTACAAGCACGTTGCTGCTCCCCTTCCAAACTTCACTGGTGCGCGTGACCCCCGTGTGGACCTAGTCCACATGCCCTTTCCACTACCAAGTCAACGAGACCAACTATAGAAAGACCCGGAGCTACTGAAGCACTTTGTTGGCGCCAACAAGCATACTAGGAGCAGCCGGAAGGTCCGCGGATTGCCAGAAGTCCGTAAGATCAAACTATGCCGTCGGAAACCATCCTTAAGTAGTTTATTGGGAAGCATACATAAATAATCTGAATGTCAGAAGAGTTCTGACATACCCACACTAACTTATGCGGTGGCCGCACAGACTTATGTGCTCTAGTACGTACCTGTACCTACTCATAGATCGCTCTGATACCACTATTGGGTTACGTAGCAGAATTTAAAAATTTCCGACCTACGTAACGTCCAGGATCATCTATGTAGATACAGGAGAGGATAGTACTGTCGTTACCAACAAAGATTCGCGAAAGAGTTTTCGGTGACGATGTCGATGTCGATGCCGATGTCGATGAAGCCTGATGAAGATTCTCTCGGTCAAGCCTGACGGTGAGAACGTCGTCGTTCCCTCGTATGCCTTCTTGATCCAAACGAGTGAGGGTCAAACGTCTATGACGTTTCACCCCTCCGAGAGCTCGCACACGTACGTCCGTCAAGATCTAGCAGCGCTTCGCCGTGCCAGGATTAAGTGCCACTGGTATGCGTATGGTGGAGAGAACCACAACACATGGGAGAGAGGGGGAGAGATTAGATCTAGACCTTGGGAGCCTCCGAGGAGAACTCTCAAGTCTATTGTGTGTCTCCAATAGAGGAGGGGGTGGGGTTTATAAAGGAGCTCTGAGGGGTAGGGTTGCTTGGACAAGGGGAAAGTTTTCCTAGTCCAACTCAACTTGGACAAGGGGAAACTTCTCCTTGGCCGCCGCCCTATTGGGGCCCGCCTCAGCCACCGACCCGGGTGGGGTTCGCCTTGGCCGCCGCCTCGCGGGTGGGGCCCGTCCTGGCCACCGACCTCAGGTGGGTGGGGCCCACCCGAGCCGGCTTCGACTCGGCCTCCCGCCGCCGCCTTGCCCACTATGGGCCGAAGCTCACTAGGGTTCGGCCGGCGACTTGGCCCACCACCGTATGGTGGTGCGGCTGCCATGTGGGCCCATGTGGCCCATGTGGCAGCCACCTTTTACTGTCCTTTAATAATTTCCTATTAATTAAATAAATTAATATTTAATCAATAAATATTTTGTCTAATTAATTCCCATAATTAATTACTTATCATACAAATATATTTATATGATCCGAAACACCCAGTGTCTGCCGACAGAATATACTTGGACAATTATTTCCTTTCTTATAAACCTTTCTTTCTTCATGATCTTATCACCATCACGATACTCACCAAATAACCAAGGCGAGATATATGACATTACCGTAAATGATAACTTTCATTTACTATGTAACCTTATCCTTGTTACCGGTATGATGCCTTTACTCTTTTAACACATGTTTAAGTATCCCATGATATTTGCATATCATTACCTTGTCTGCGCAGACTTGTCAATGGACACTTTCACACTAGAGCGGATCCTGGTTGTATCTCCCTATTACTTTAGAGGTGTGATTCCCAGTCTTAAACTACTATGGTTATAATACACCTTTGAGGTTACCCAATCATAGCCTTTTTGATTACCCTGCTACGGCCGTAAAACTTGACTATGTCAAAGCTTCCTCGTTAGTATACACAACCATATATTCTCATGGTCTAAGGAATAAGCAAGCAACCAAACCTAGACTATACTATTTCATACGAAACTTGATCTCGTAGTATATCATATATTTGTGTCTTCCCAGTCATATTGTTAACTTAACAATATGCTCCCATTAATAATGGCTCGAGCACTTGCCCATGGTTGGAAAACTTCACCATCCAGTATTAACGAGTTCGTCCAAGAGACAGGACAAAGGGTAAATGGGGTTTGATTATATCCTTACACGTACAAATGTGTTTCCCTATAAATCTCACATTTATAGACCATAGCAGTTATAGCATAAAGATATAATACATTAATCATGAAACAAATATATTTATTGTCTCTTAGCGCATATATCCAACATGGCCATGGAGGCGCGGGCGCAAGTTGGGAGGCGACGCTGTAGAGGCGGCGGCGCGTGGCCTACGTACGAGAGGCAGCCGGTGGTCTTGGAGGTGGAGATGGAGTGGCCGCGGTCGTGGTGTTGCTCCTGGAGGCGGCCGGAGGCTGCGGAGGATGCAACGCCGACGGCCACGGTGATGGGGCACGGGCCAGATCTGGGCACATCCAGGGCCCGATCTGGGTACGTGGGCCTGGCGGCGCCGCGGCTATCCCGAGTGTCACAGCAGCGGTGAAGAGGGTCTCGACCGTGCCGAAGGTGGGCGAAGGTGGTGGGCTGCAGGTGCTCGGCCAGATCGGGTTGGTAGAGAGGTGGTCTCTGATGCATGTAAAATGCCTACATGAACTTTTCACTATATTACTTGTATTCCAATCATATTTGCATCATATAAGGGTTATATTAATGATTTATAATGATTTTTGGGAATATTATATATATTTCCTATTTTTATGGAATTAACCCTGCGCAGGCAGAAAACCCTATTTCTTTCCTTTAATGTTTCAGGGACCCAAACGACGTCCAAATCACCTGCAAATTTACGAGCGTCAATATTTGGAAGGAAGAAGACTTGGGGGCGAAGGAAGCGAACAAACGGAGCCGCGAGGCCCAAAAGAGGTGGGCCCACGCGGCCCTGTACCTGGCCACGTGGGACACCTCAAGTGGGGCCTCGACGCTCCGTTGTCGTCGATCTTTCCTCCATCGACTAGGTTTTGACCTAAAAACGCCTATAAAAATAGTCCCCCGTCGTTCTCTGGAAGGAGCGCCGCCGAAACACAGAAACACCGAAACAGAGACCTGGAGCTGCAGATTGGAGGGGGAAAACTCCGGCGGGGCGCTGCCGGCGTGGTCTCCATCTTCTCCATCGACTTCTCCACCGTCTCCATGATGAAGAGGGAGTAGTCCACCTCTGGACTATGGGTTTGTGGAAGTAACTTATGTATCTCTCCTCTCTTTGAGCTTCACTAATTAGCACCGTATGAGCTGCCGAACATGATTACGGTCACCGTTGTAATACCTATGTGGTGGATCTTTTTATGAGTTAATATATGTTTGAGATTGCAAATGTTTTGTTTCAGTTATGAATATAGATGCATATTATGTACCCCGTTCTTATTCACTTCTTATGATCAAACATGTTTATGAGAGCGTGTGTGGGGTGATGTGTGCATTAGTTGGAGTAACGGGAGGTGGCTAGTGCAGTGAACGTGAGAGAAAGTTCTGCGATCCACTTGGGTATCTTTACCGTACTTTGTTGCCTCGCTAGGGATAAACAAAAATACCATGTTACCGGAGATGTGGGTGTGACCATTGCCACTACTCCATGACTAGATCTAGCATGTTCTTATTTTAATTTCATGTCATGATACTTAAAGCTATACTCTGAGTTATCTCAATTACTGAGGTGTTATGATTTAGTTCGCATCTTGGTGGAGTATAAGTGAGACTAATAAACAAAAGGTCTCTATGTTAGGACGTGATGCCCATATAATTAGTAACTTGTCACTAAACTTTTGTGTTGCAATCTCATATATCAACTCTAGTGTTCCATTGTCTACCACTTTATTAAAAAGAGACTGCATTTGTGAAACCATGAACCCCGGTCCATTTTTAATCATAAGAAACACCTTTGCAACAACTTTTACCACTTTTACATTTTCTGCCATTATTAAATCCGAAAATATAAAAACACTTTTACATCTTGCATACATCATTAAACCCAAAAAATATCATTTATCATTGTTATCATCATCCTTGCATATTTATTTACCATCATTGCATATTTATTTCTTGTTTGCATCACATACTATCCTGATATCATTCTTACACCTTGTGCTTGAAAACCACAGGTGAGGTTGAGTACCAAAACATTTAACTTTGTTTTGTAGGTAACCAAAAGAAGGATAGGAATATAAATCTTTCACTACTGATTCTCCGAGAGTTCGATATTAAACCCTCGAGTCTCCCTCGTGGGGAAAACACGTCTTCCACTTACTACACACTCTGCACTTGGAGTCTCAACCGAACCCCGTTTACTATTTTATACAGGTAGCTACTTGAAGGCTATCACATGTACGGGAATCAAGACTGTTTTCTGGCGCCGTTGCCGGGGAATCATAGCTGAAGAGATTTATACAAGGGTGTGCACCAGCTTTGTTTTCTGGCGTCCATCTCACAACAAAGTCAACTTCATCACCAACTTGTGCTAACACCTAAGCTTGGGGAGGTTGCACCTACGTGAGCATCATCTTATCCATCTTTACCTTCAAAGCAATTTATTTTGTTTTGTCATTGTCTTGCATATCATATTTCGGTTTGTTAGTATGTCTACCTGCTATCAATGGAAATAAAATTTTATCAGCTAAGTGGGTTCACGGAGGAACAACAAAATTATTGTAAGGAATACCGCTTGTCTGAAAAAGGGAAACAGTTATGGGCACAAATATATAAATTAAATTGTTTTGCTAGAAACTTGTGCTCTACTTATGATAAATCCTACTGCTTTAATAAATCTCTTTGTTGTAGGAGGCATAAACACCTCTCTTTTCAATGTGATTATAATGATAATGAAACCTTGGCTGATTATGTTAAAGGAAACTATGACTTTGATAATCTTGAACAAATTGACGATTTTTATGGGTGCTTATGAAATTGCTGGTTATATTCAAAATAATGATGATCCTTGTAAAACTGAAAATCTTGTTATACTTGGTTATTGTCTTGAATATTACAAAGATAATCCTTATATCACTGAATTTCTTGAGAAAACCTATTCTCCAGAAGAACTTGCCACCTTTCAGGAACCTGTTGGAGAGGAAATTGCTGAAACTGTGATCTCATTGTATGAAAAAGAAGAGGAGATTGAAATGAATGTGTTCCAAGCTAAGCTTGGGGAAGAGTTGGATCTCCCATCTTCGCCATCAACATTTGATAGTAGCACTCAAACTCAAAAATCTTTTGTTATTTATGAGAACCCATGTTATGATGAGTGTCAAACTGAAAATTCTATGGTCGTATATGATAACCCATGCTATTATGATGAAACTAATAATGCTCCTTTACTTTTTAGTAATGCTACTAATGAACTTATTGATGATAATGAGGAGTGTTGCTTAGATATGTTATATGATAATGCTTTAGATGATGGTCCTATGCTTATTGATAATCCTCCATGTTTAGTTGTTACTACTTCATGTGAGGATAAAAATGATATACTTCCTGTTTATGATAGTACTCTTACTCATGAGAGTCTTACTTTGTTCTTGAATTCTCCTAATTACACCATAGAGGATAAATTTGCCTATGTTGAGAAATAGTTATGTGGTCTGCAATTATCTTTAGCTCAAAATCTTTGTTGCAACCATGATATTAGACTTGATATTGATCTTAATAACTATTTTGAAAGAGGGAAGCATGCTAATGAATTCCAAAATAAATTTAATAATCCTCTTTATTTGCCTAAATTATTTTAGTTGAATGATTCTTGTGGTTATATGGTTGAATTTACTTCTACTACTTGCAACTGTTATGAAAAAGGAGGTGATAAGAACCCTCTGTATGCTACTAATAATTATGGGCTGCAAGTAACTATTGTTAATATGCATTGGAAAACTTCTATTTATTGTGATTCATTCATATACAAAATGCCAATGCATAGAAAGAAAGTTAGGCTTCGTTGTTATTACTTTTGTGTTTTGTTTTTCTCTCTACTAGGTTTCAACTTGACTATTATTTTCATTGGCTTGAGAGCACCATGGGAACCTGGTATTATTCATGAACACTTCCCAAGAAAGAGGGGCACATCAAAGTTCAAGCTCCCTCACGAGCTTCATCTTCAATAAACAACAAGTAAAAGCCTACCTATATGGCTATAAAGAAAGCGCTTTACGCGAGGCAACTGATGCATGTAAAATGCATACATGAACTTTGCACTTTATTCACTCATATTCCAATCATATTTGCATCATATAAGGGTTATATCAATGTGTTATCATGATTTTGGAAATATCTTAATGATTTCCTATTTTTATGGAATTAACCCTGCACAGGCAGAAAACCCTAGTTTTGTATTTTAATGTTTCAGGGACCCAAACGTCGTCCAAATCACCTGCAAATTTAGGGGCGTCATTTTTTGGAAGGAAGAAGACCTGTGGGCGAAGGAAGCAAGCAAACGGAGGCCTGAGGCCCAAAAGGGGGTGGCCCACGCGGCCACAGTACCTAGCCGCGTGGGGCCCACTCTTTTGTCCCTCGTGGCTCCGTTGTCGTTGATCTTTGCTCCACCGACTCCGTCTTGACCTAAAAACGCCTATAAAAATGGTCCCCCGACGTTCTCTGGAAGGAGGCGGCGGAGAAACACAAAACCACGAAACAGAGAGTCAGAAGGCTGCCGCCGGAGAAGATCGGAGGGGGGAAACGCCGCCGGAATCACCTCCGGAGGGCTCCACCCCCCTCCGGCGTGTTCATCATCAACATCTACAGCAAGATCTTCTCCACCATCATCATCATGATGAAGGGGGAGTAGTCCACCCCCTGGACTAGGGTTTGTGGTGGTAACTTTTGTATCTCTCCTCTCTCTTGAGCTTCACTAATTAGTACCGTATGAGCTGCTGAACATGATTACGGTCATCTATGTAATACCTTTGTGGTGAATATTGTGGTGTGAGATGATTTGTTATGCATTTACCGTTGTGTTGGAGCTTTTGTGATTTGTCATACTTTGAAGTATGATGTATGTGGGTACGGGATGGCCGATGTGACACGGCATAGGTATTGAGTGACACAGTACCGCCCAACATCCTTTATCTGGGGGTAAAAAGAAAGAGTATGATGTGGGAGTGAGAGAAACCACGCTAGCCTTACGAGGGGTGACCTAGCAACACAAATGAGTATTTCTTTCAACTATGTGTTTTAGGACATATAGCCGTCATAAAAAGCTACCATTAAAACATGACAATTGTGTGTACTTTATCTATAACATGATGATCACCGTAGATGAGAGAGAGAGAGGATTAAGTGAACCCATGAACCATGTCCATTGTTCCTATAAGAAACACACACTTGAGCTTGTCCTCTTGCTACATAGAGGATTGGGCTTTCTCTCTTTGAGAGCTTTCACTTGCTACTACCTTTGTCTTGTCCTCTTGCAAAGAAGAGGATTGGGACACTTTTACATCCATCAAACCAACCATCTTGTTCTCTAAACTTGTTTAGTGCATAATCAACTAAAACTTGTGACACTTTAGTTGTAGGGAATAGATAACTTTTCCTTCTTGCTCCTGCGGATCGATACCTTACTTCCACATTGAGAGGTGCTACAGTGATCCCTTGCTCTTGGGGGTTATCAAGTACTTTTCTGGCGCCGTTGCCGGGGAGCGTAGCGCTTAAGTTTCTATTCTTGTGTGCACTAGACTAAGCTTGGGGAGGTCTCTTTAACTTATTTTATATCTTGCAATCATCTAAGCTTGGGGAGGTTCTTTGACTTGTTTGATGATACTATGTCTCCCATTTATGATGATGAATATGATATTTTCAGTCCACCCACTATTGAGGATATAGTTTATGTTGATTATGATATGCCTCCTATATATGATGTTTACAATGATGAATATGATATTTTCAGTCCATCTACTATTGAGGATAAAAATCATTTTGATTATTCTATGCCTCCTATTTATGATGATTACATTGATGGATGTGATATTTTTACTCCCACTATTACTAATGAAACTGTTTATGCTTATGTGGAGAGTAATGATACTTTTATGCATGTGGATCATGATAAGAATGCTCTATGTGATGGTTATATTGTGGGTTTTATCAATGATGCTACTGAAAGTTTTTATGAGAGAGGGAGACATGACTTCATATACCACAATAATATTAAGTCTCCTCTCTTTTTGTTGAAATTTTGAAGTTGCACTTGCTTTGCCTTCCTATGCTAGTCACTTTGTGCTTTATTGATTTATTTTCTTACAAGATCCCAATGCATAGGAAGTGGGTTAGACTTAAATGTGTTTGATATTTGCTTCTTGATGCTCTTTTATATTCAACTCTTATTCCTATGGAGCATCATTAAAACTATCAAGCCTAGCTATATGGCTATAAAGAAAGCGCTTTGCGGGAGGCAACCCGGTTATTTTTTGTGTGATTTTCTTTGTGTCCTCTTGCTGTACAAGAGACTTTGTTTATAGTTTAGGTTCTGGATTTTAATAAAGTGCCAAGTTTTACCCATTTTGGTTTGAAAAGTTGCTTATAGTTCGGAGATTTTATTCCTGCACGAGTCAGTGCACGGTATGATTTTTAATTCTTATTCTGTAACTCCGAATGAGCTCATATTTGAACTGTAGTTGCAACTTTTCATCCTCTGTATGCATGAATTTTTCGGAATTTTTCGAGAAAGTTTGGTAGGGTAGAAAAATACGTTTTGCTGCTGCTGTTTTTCTGGACAGATTCTGTCCCATTTTGTTTGATGCATGCTTTGAGCTTTTAAGTTGAATCTTTTTGATCCAATTGAGTTTATGAGTAGGCATACAACATTATACACTTTCTGGACATCTCATATGAATTTTTGTTCAAGGATTATATGCAGCAAGAAACCTATTTGTTTATCACTATTAATGCACCCCACAGAAAAGAAATGGGAGAAACGGTGTTTTGAAGTTTTTTCACAGGGATTGGAGGAGATGCACCAAGAGCTATCCAAGGATGGTGAAGACCATAAGCTTGGGGATGTGAAGACAACCCCGCTGGACCTACACACTCTCGGTTTGCACACGTCCAACTTCTGTTTTTCGATCGAAACACTTTATCGCATAAACTTGGAGCGTCGTTTTTTGTTTTTGTTTGAGTCTTGAGAGACCACCACACTATCATTTATATATGAGAGAGCTACTGGAAATATGGGTTGAAATATGTTGGATGCTTTTATAAGATTGGGAAAAGGGATGTTTGACTTGATTTTTAATGATACATATAGTTGCATGATTCATGAGCTTGTTTATGAGTAATAGTTTGCAAATTCTTTTTGTAGAGCTATCACTTATTCATGTTTTGGTGCTGATTGTTATTTTACTTGGTTTAACATGGATTAGTTAGTTCTATGGACACTCATGCATGCATCTAGATGGTCAACTTTCTCCCTTTTGCTAGCCCAAAAACTCCAACAAGCAAAAACTTGTTTCCAACACCTTCAACCAAAGTTATTCCAGTGAGTCCACCATATCTACCTATTGGCTTTATGCTATTCCGAGTATGTTTAACATGTTGTTTGTGTTATCTTACCTCTGAATGAAAATGTTTATGTTATTGATTGCAATGGAAAAAATTGGTTATATAGCTCTCACGAACTTGATGCACAATGTTCTTTTATTTGCATAATAAAACATGACCCATTGTGATTAAGATTATGATGCTAGTGGCTTGATAAATTTCGGGTTGGAGTTAGCCCATATGTGCTGTCACATGCAAGCTTTCAACATGCTCTTCATCTCATTTAGTTGATATCATGTACTTTTGTTATGGATGCTATCATGTGAAATGAGTGGAAATGAAGAGTTTAAATGAGTTTGTATAAATGGTTAGAGAGACGCCTGGGCCGCTAATCTAAGCCATGCATCATTCATGGTGGAAATTTACTTACATGCTATGGTGAATTTCTGTGACACCTTACAATAAAAAGCTATTCCAATGGTAAATAAAAAGGGTGTTGAGATTGTTCATTTGTTTGTTTGTCTTGTCATTTTGATATGGGCTTGTTCCATATCTGGGACAAGAGGTACCCCAGTTGACGCTCTTGATGATACTATTATTACTTACAATGATATATAATTGAACTTGCTTTGTTTCCTAAGTTGAGTAACATGGTGTAGGTACTTGTATTCAAGGGGCATGAGACACCTAACCTTTACTTTGTCAAGCACACTACTCATATTTGCTTTCACATTAAACTTAATCATTCAAGATGCTATGATAGGGGAATGAGAGCTTGACACCAATATTACCACATTGCAATCATTAACTTAAGTAGAAGAGTTTGGAGTTAGATGAAACTTATGCATGCTTTACCTCTACTCACTTATTCATCTTTCCAAAGTGTCCACCAATATATTCAGATTTTCATCTACACTCTATGACCATTGTAGGATGTTCTACTTATCATTATGCATACATGTGTCCATATTACTTGCTTCTATGTTACACTTTGTGAACTATCAATGAACATCCTTGTCTTGAATACTTGATATCACTTCATAAACTATTTGCATATTGCTACTCCTTTGAAGAATGAATCATTTGACTTTATGTAGCAATTGTAATCATCTTTGATATCCATTGTTAGTATTAAATTGCAAAGTCCATGTTAGTTTTATCACCTTCATACTCGAGGACGAGCATGGGTTAAGCTTGGGGATGTTGATGCATGTAAAATGCATACATGAACTTTGCACTTTATTCACTCATATTCCAATCATATTTGCATCATATAAGGGTTATATCAATGTTTTATCATGATTTTGGAAATATCTTAATGATTTCCTATTTTTATGGAATTAACCCTGCACAGGCAGAAAACCCTAGTTTTGTATTTTAATGTTTCAGGGACCCAAACGTCGTCCAAATCACCTGCAAATTTAGGGGCGTCATTTTTTGGAAGGAAGAAGACCTGTGGGCGAAGGAAGCAAGCAAACGGAGGCCTGAGGCCCAAAAGGGGGTGGCCCACGCGGCCACAGTACCTGGCCGCGTGGGGCCCACTCTTTTGGCCCTCGTGGCTCCGTTGCCGTTGATCTTTGCTCCACCGACTCCGTCTTGACCTAAAAACGCCTATAAAAAAGGTCCCCCGACGTTCTCTGGAAGGAGGCGGCGGAGAAACACAAAACCACGAAACAGAGAGTCAGAAGGCTGCCGCCGGAGAAGATCGGAGGGGGGAAACGCCGCCGGAATCACCTCCGAGGGCTCCACCCCCTCCGCGTGTTCATCATCAACATCTACAGCAAGAACTTCTCCACCATCATCACCATGATGAAGGGGGAGTAGTCCACCCCCTGGACTAGGGTTTGTGGTGGTAACTTTTGTATCTCTCCTCTCTCTTGAGCTTCACTAATTAGTACCGTATGAGCTGCTGAACATGATTACGGTCATCTATGTAATACCTTTGTGGTGAATATTGTGGTGTGAGATGATTTGTTATGCATTTACCGTTGTGTTGGAGCTTTTGTGATTTGTCATACTTTGAAGTATGATGTATGTGGGTACGGGATGGCCGATGTGACACGGCATAGGTATTGAGTGACACAGTACCGCCCAACATCCTTTATCTGGGGGTAAAAAGAAAGAGTATGATGTGGGAGTGAGAGAAACCACGCTAGCCTTACGAGGGGTGACCTAGCAACACAAATGAGTATTTCTTTCAACTATGTGTTTTAGGACATATAGCCGTCATAAAAAGCTACCATTAAAACATGACAATTGTGTGTACTTTATCTATAACATGATGATCACCGTAGATGAGAGAGAGAGAGATTAAGTGAACCCATGAACCATGTCCATTGTTCCTATAAGAAACACACACTTGAGCTTGTCCTCTTGCTACATAGAGGATTGGGCTTTCTCTCTTTGAGAGCTTTCACTTGCTACTACCTTTGTCTTGTCCTCTTGCAAAGAAGAGGATTGGACACTTTTACATCCATCAAACCAACCACCTTGTTCTCTAAACTTGTTTAGTGCATAATCAACTAAAACTTGTGACACTTTAGTTGTAGGGAATAGATAACTTTTCCTTCTTGCTCCTGCGGATCGATACCTTACTTCCACATTGAGATGTGCTACAGTGATCCCTTGCTCTTGGGGGTTATCAGCAACCCGGTTATTTTTATTTGTGATTTTATTTGTGTCCTCTTGCTGTAGCAAGAGAGTTTGTTTTTAGTTTAGTTTCTGAATTTTTTAATAAAGTGCCAAGTTTTACTCATTTTGGTTTGAAAAAGTTGCTTATAGCGTTCGGAGATTTTATTCCTGCACAAATCTGTGCACGGTATGATTTTTAATTCTTATTCTGTAACTCCGAATTAGCTCATATTTGAACTGTAGTTGCAACTTTGCATCCTATGTATGCATGAATTGTTTCGGAATTTTTCGACAAAGTTTGGTAGGGTAGAAAAATACGTTTTGCTGCTTTTGTTTTTCTGGACAGATTCTGTCCCATTTTGTTTGATGCATGCTTTGAGCTTTTAACTTGAATCTTTTTTATCCAATTGAGTTTATGAGTAGGCATACAACATTATATACTTTCTGGACATTCATATTATGTTTTGGTTAAGGATTATATGCAGCAAGAAATCTATTTGCTTATCACTACTAATGCACCCCACAGAAAAGAAATGGGAGAAACTGTGTTTTGAAGTTTTTTCACAGGGATTGGAGGAGATGCACCAAGAGCTATCCAAGGATTGTGAAGACCGTAAGCTTGGGGATGTGAAGACAACCCCACTAGACCTACACACTCTCGGTTTGCACCCGTCTAACTTCTGTTTTTCGATCGAAACACTTTATCGCATAAACTTGGAGCGTCTTTTTGTTTGTTTTGTTTTGATTTTTATTTTGTGAGACCACCAC
Organism: Poa pratensis; assembly: GCA_947311845.1. Taxonomy (NCBI): domain Eukaryota; kingdom Viridiplantae; phylum Streptophyta; class Magnoliopsida; order Poales; family Poaceae; genus Poa; species Poa pratensis. The sequence goes on from CAMZMU010000038.1 coordinate 68,629,359, forward strand.
ACTATCATTTATATATGAAAGAGCTACTGGAAATGTGGGTTGAAATATGTTGGATGCTATTATAAGATTGGGAAAAGGATGTTTGAGTTGATTTTTAAAGTTACATATAATTGCATGATTCATGAGCTTGTTAATGAGTAATGATTTGGAAATGCTTTGTCAAGAGCTATCTCTTATTCATGTTTTGATGCTGAATATTATTTTACTTTGTTTAACATGGATTAGTTAGTTCTATGGACACTCATACATGCATTTAGATGGTCAACTTTCTCTCTTTTGCTAGCCCAAAAATCCCAACAAGTAAAAACTTGTTTCCAACACCTTCAACCAAAGTTATTCTAGTGAGTCCACCATATCTACCTATTAGTTTTATGCTATTTCGAGTATGTTTATCATGTTATTTGTGTTATCTATACCTCTCACGAACTTGATAATGTTTATATTATTCCAGTGAGTCCAATGAAAATGTTTATGTTATTGATTATTATGGGAAAAGTTGGTTATATAGCTCTCACGAATTTGATGCACACTTTACTTTTATTACATAAATAAAACATGACTCATTGTGATTAAGATTATGATGTTAGTGGTTTGATAAATGTTGGAGGTTGGGAGTTAGCCCATACGTGCTGTCACATGGCAAGCTTTCAACATGCTCTCATTTCATTTAGTTGATATCATGTACTTTTGTCTATGGATGCCTATCATGGTGAAATGATGTGGAAATGAAGTAGTTTAAATGAGTTTGTATAAATGGTTAGAGAGAAGTCTGGGCCGCTAATCTAAGCCATGCATCATTCATGGTGGAAATTTACTTACATACTATGGTGAACCGTCTGTGATACGCCTTACAATAAAAAGCTATTCCAATGGTAAATAAAAAGGGTGTTGAGGTTGTTCATTTTGTTTGTTTGTCTTGTCATTTTTATATGGGCTTGATCCATATCCTGGGACAAGAGGTACCCCAGTTGACGCTCTTGATGATACTATTATTACTTACAATGATATATAACTTGAACTTGCTTTGTTTCCCAAGTTGAGTAACTCATGGTGTAGGTACTTGTATTCAAGGGGCATGACACATCCAACCTTTACTTTGTAAAGCACACTACTCATATTTGCTTTCACTTTAAACTTTAATCATTCAAGATGCTATGATAGGGGTAATGAGAGCTTGACACCAAGGATTACCACATTGCAATCATTAACTTAAGTAGAAGAGTTTGGAAGTTCGATGAAACTTATGCATGCTTTACCTCTACTCACATATATATCTTTTCCAAAGTGTCCACCTTTTATATTCAGATTTTCATCTACACTCTATGACCAATGTAGGATGTTCTTACTTATCATTATGCATACATGTGGTCCATATTACTTTCTTCTATGTTACACTTTGTGAGCTATCATTGAACATCCATGCTCTGAATACTTGATATCACTTCATAAACTATCTTGCATATTGCTACTCCTTTGAAGAATGAATCATTTGACTCTATGTAGCAGTAGTAATCATCTTTGATATCCATTGTTAGTACTAAATTGCAAAGTCCATGTTAGTTTTATCACCTTCATACTCGAGGACGAGTATTGGTTAAGCTTGGGGATGTTGATGCATGTAAAATGCATACATGAACTTTGCACTATATTACTTGTATTCCAATCATATTTGAATCATATAAGGGTTATATTAATGTTTTATAATGATTTTTGGGAATATTATATTTATTTCCTATTTTTATGGAATTAACCCTGCGCAGGCAGAAAACCCTATTTCTTTCCTTTAATGTTTCAGGGACCCGAACGACATCCAAATCACCTGCAAATTTACGAGCGTTAATATTTGGAAGGAAGAAGACTTGGGGCGAAGGAAGCGAACAAGCGGAGCCCCGAGGGCCAAAAGAGGTGGGCCCACGCGGCCCCTGTACCTGGCCGGACCCCCTATAATGGGCCTCGACGCTCCGTTGTCGTCGATCTTTTCTCCACCGACCTAGTCGTGACCTAAAAACGCCTATAAGAAGACTTGGGGGCGAAGGAAGCGAACAAACGGAGCCCTGAGGCCCAAAAGAGGTGGGCCCACACGGCCCCTGTACCTGGCCGTGTGGGACCCTCAAGTGGGGCCTCGACGCTCCGTTGCCGTCGATCTTTTCTCCACCGACTAGGTTTTGACCTAAAAACGCCTATAAAAATAGTCCCTCGTCGTTCTCTGGAAGGAGCGCCGCCGAAACACAGAAACACCAAAACAGAGACCTGGAGCTGCAGATTGGAGCGGGAAAACTCTGGCAGGGCGCTGTCGGCGTGGTCTCCATCTTCTCCATCGACTTCTCCACCGTCTCCATGATGAAGAGGGAGTAGTCCACCTCTGGTCTATGGGTTTGTGGAAGTAACTTATGTATCACTCCTCTCTTTGAGGTTCACTAATTAGCACCGTATGAGCTGCCGAACATGATTACGGTCACTGTTGTAATACCTATGTGGTGGATCTTTTTATGAGTTAATATATGTTTGAGATTGCAAATGTTTTGTTTCAGTTATGAATATAGATGCATATTATGTACCCCATTCTTATTCATTTGTTATGATCAAGCATGTTTATGAGAGCGTGTGTGGGGTGATGTGTGCATTAGTTGGAGTAACGGGGGGTGGCTAGTGCAGTGAACGTGAGAGAAAGTTCTGCGATCCACTTGGGTATCTTTACCGTACTTTGTTGCCTCGCTAGGGATAAACAAAAATACCATGTTACCGGAGATGTGGGTGTGACCATTGCCACTACTCCATGACTAGATCTAGCATGTTCTTATTTTAACTTCATGTCATGATACTTAAAGCTATACTCTAAGTTATCTCAATTACTGAGGTGTTATGATTTAGTTCGCATCTTGGTGGAGTATAAGTGAGACTAATAAACAAAAGGTCTCTATGTTAGGACGTGATTCCATAATTAGTAACTTGTCACTAAACTTTTGTGTTGCAATCTCATATATCAACTCTAGTGTTCCATTGTCTACCACTTTATTAAAGAGAGAGTGCATTTGTGAAACCATGAACCCCGGTCCATTTTTAATCATAAGAAACACCTTTCCAACAACTTTTACCACTTTTACATTTTCTGCCATTATTAAATCCAAAAATACAAAAACACTTTTACATCTTGCATACATCATTTAAAACCCAAACAATATCATTTATCATTGTTATCATCATCCTTGCATATTTATTTACCATCATTGCATATTTATTTCTTGTTTGCATCACATACTATCTTGATATCATTCTTACACCTTGTGCTTGACAACCATAGGTGAGGTTGAGGACCAAAACATTTAACTTTGTTTTCTAGGTAACCAAAAGAAGGATAGGAAGATAAATCTTTCACTACTGATTCCCCAAGAGTTCGATATTAAATCCTCGAGGCACCCTCGTGGGGAAAACACGTCTTCCACTCACTACACACTCTGCACTTGGAGTCTCAACCTAACCCCGTTTACTGTTTCATACAGGTAGCTACCTGAAGGCTATCACATCTACGGGTATCAGTCTCTCATCGTGCGGGTCGTCGGCGTACCATGACGCATCGGCCACGACTACGAGTTGCTGCGGTGGCGGCGGTGTGAAGGACATGGACGGTTGCCCCGTTCTGGTGGGCGAGAAGGAAGGAGTGTCAAGCATGTTTATGAGAGCGTGTGTGGGGTGATGTGTGCATTAGTTGGAGTAACGAGGGGTGGCTAGTGCAGTGAACGTGAGAGAAAGTTCTGCGATCCACTTGGGTATCTTTACCGTACTTTGTTGCCTCGCTAGGGATAAACAAAAATACCATGTTACCGGAGATGTGGGTGTGACCATTGCCACTACTCCATGACTAGATCTAGCATGTTCTTATTTTAACTTCATGTCATGATACTTAAAGCTATACTCTGAGTTATCTCAATTACTGAGGTGTTATGATTTAGTTCGCATCTTGGTGGAGTATAAGTGAGACTAATAAACAAAAGGTCTCTATGTTAGGACGTGGTTCCATAATTAGTAACTTGTCACTAAACTTTTGTGTTGCAATCTCATATATCAACTCTAGTGTTCCATTGTCTACCACTTTATTAAAGAGAGAGGGCATTTGTGAAACCATGAACCCTGTCCATTTTTAATCATAAGAAACACCTTTCCAACAACTTTTACCACTTTTACATTTTCTGCCATTATTAAATCCAAAAATACAAAAACACTTTTACATCTTGCATACATCATTTAAACCCCAAACAATATCATTTATCATTGTTATCATCATCCTTGCATATTTATTTTCCATCATTGCATATTTATTTCTTGTTTGCATCACATACTATCTTGATATCATTCTTACACCTTGTGCTTGACAACCATAGGTGAGGTTGAGGACCAAAACATTTAACTTTGTTTTCTAGGTAACCAAAATAAGGATAGGAAGATAAATCTTTCACTACTGATTCCCCGAGAGTTCGATATTAAATCCTCGAGTCACCCTCGTGGGGAAAACACGTCTTCCACTCACTACACACTCTGCACTTGGAGTCTCAACCTAACCCCGTTTACTGTTTCATACAGGTTGCTACCTGAAGGCTATCACATCTACGGGTATCAGTCTCTCGTCGTGCGGGTCGTCGGCGTACCATGACGCATCGGCCACGACTACAAGTTGCTGCGGTGGCGGCGGTGTGAAGGACATGGACGGTTGCCCCGTTCTGGTGGGCGAGAAGGAAGGAGTGTGACCTTATAGACGAAAGTCTTTGCCCGTCTTGTCTGGGCCGGCGACGATGGCGCCCGTGGGTGTCATTCTCCTCCTTGGAGGCGTAGCCGAGGTGTGTCGACACCGTACTCGTTCACCGGTTTGGTTGATGTCTCCGGGCGAAAGCCTAGATTTGGAGTTGGGATCGGCGCGTTAGCGGCGTCCTCGATGGACGTCGTCCCTCTCTTGGGAGTATCGTGTCTGGAGACATGGCTTGGAGGTCCTATGTTGCTTTACTCCGGTGCTCGCTGCTATCCAACATTGTTCCGCAAGGGCGCCATGCACGCCATCGCTAGCGTGTCCAAGACGACGCCTTCATCGGGATAGACCAAATCCCACCATCCACCCTCTTAGGATGGTGCGTCGACGAGGAAAGTCAAGTTGGAGTTGTTCTTCTTCGAGGCGTCGGCATCGAATGGGACGTGGCTTTGCTGCTCAGTTTAGGATAGGTTTCTTTTGTTGTTGTTGTTGTTGTTGTTGTTGTTGTTGTTGTTGTTGTTGTGTGTGGGCTATCTTCGCCTAACCGGAGTGGAGTTGTGTGACAGTGTTGTGCGCAACAGACTGTCAATTTTTGTACTCAAAACTCTGTCTTCTACAAAAATAAGGTACGCAATTGCGTACTCTCAAAAAAAGACAATGGTAGAGGCGCCAAGGTATTGACCGGAGTCCGACCTACAGACGGCAGCAACCGCTCCTGCTCCGCCTCGCTTGCGCACCGCAGTGTTAAAATTTATTTTGTCCAGCAAACCAACTTGTGATTGGATGATTAGCAGGGTAGTTGTACTGTCAGCACACCAGAGTTCAAACCCCAGATTTGACATATGTGTGTTGCATTTAGACGGAATATTCTTTCATTGGGAGGCGACGTTCCCGTCGACAGCGAGGCGCCCGTGGTGACTTCGTCAATCTCAAGACTCGATCCGTCGGCTCAGTATTTCGGAGGTGCTCATAGGGGTAGGATATGCGTGTAATGCGTTCATGTGTATGTGAGCGTCTGTCTTTTGTACTATGATTTAAAAAAGCATTTACTTTGGCCACTCTCATCGGCGGCGCCAACCAGCTAGATCCAGCCCTTGAGCTTTTGATTCAGACTGTGATACATGAACTGGCTTAACTGTAACATTCCGAGTTGAAGAAATCTCCAGATCTCGTATCATTGCTTCCACGACCTGAAAACCATGAACCACCAAACAGAGAATGCCGCTTCGTGGGCTAAACGGAAAGAATTTGAGGCCGCAACGTTAAACAAGTTGAGGCCACACACCGTAGCGCTTGGTGGGCCAAAAGAAATGAAACAAGTTGAGGCAGCAATGAACTCCATAAACAATGTACCAATTTACTCTCTATTACTTCCGTTGCCTCAAATTATAAGACATTTTGATATACTAAATTAGCCTACCAAAAAGTATTATAATTAGATAGGAAAGTAGTAGATGCTAACAATACGGAAATCAGTTTTGGGTCATAGTTTTGGGTCAAGGCCTTTTGTAGCTAGTTAGTACCTTTTGTGGTCACTTGGTAGCTCCCAGTACTTTTGTGGGTTGTGCCTCAAGATTGTTGGGTAAGAGACTCGATTTCCGCCCAAAAGGAAATCAATAGTGGAAGGTGAACCGAGCTTTGTGCGAGGTAAATCGGATAATAGGGTGAAGTCATTTGTGTCGTCTTGAGTTTGAAACTCACACCCCTCCAACAAGACATACTCCCCTCAAAAGGAGGAACTCGGGAATAAATTACCGTCTCCGCGTGCCACGGTTATTTCTATACCCGATCTCTTTACTTATACAATTTACATTATGATAGTTTTCGTGTTTGAAGTCTATATCTTGCTATCATCTTGTTACTTGTCTTTTTTATCATAAGTTGTTGGTGCACATAGGTGAACCCAATATATTTATGTTGTATGCTTGTTAAATTAAAACACCTAATTTTATTCTACATTTATCAAGACTACATTTAATTTTTAAAACGTCTATTCACCCACCTCTAGGCGACATCCTTTTCCTTTCATTTTCCTTTCATATATATGCACAATAAAGTACGTCTCCATATTAAAATAAATTCATGTCAATTATTTCAGATCGGAGGAGACAGCGATGCTTATTGCCGCATCTTGTTAGCACCATTGGAGTCGAATAGTCGTTATTCCCGCGGTAGGAAAGTGTCAATGACGTTGTTCCAACTGAACTAGGAGACGAGTGCATGTACGTGCAGTTGGGTGGTGGCAGAGCCACGTTGTGACGCGTTTAGTCAATTGACCACACATGTTTTTTGCAAATCCTCGGCGTACAAGTAAAATATATTAAGAAAAAATATAAAAAGTGTAAAACCACATTTGAAATGAACACAGGTTTTAGATCCTGTCCACCATTGTAGTTGGGGTACGTACCTGGAGCATCATATCATCGAGATGGACACATGCACGGTTTGCTCCTCATTTGGACACACTCGCACGTGTGCTAATCGCACTCTATTTTTTCGTCATGGCCGACGTCACGACCTGTTTGCCCCCAATCATGCATTGAGTATGGCTATCCAAAATTTGCTCCAATCGGCGTCGCGTCACATGGATCATGTCCAAATCCGGCGACATGCAATACGTGCGATCCCAATTCCCAAGTTTCTTCCAACTCTTGTCGAATTCGGGCACCTAGCTCGGCTGATCTCTTTTGCGACAAATGTGTGCACTGAGCCACTGACCAAGAATCGCGCGAGTCGAAAGAATGATCAACGTATTTAGCAAACGACTGAGGTTTCAACAACTACCCTTCGCTCAGCTGGTTACACTTCGCATTTGGAATCTACTCTATGAGGTGTATTGGATACAATCTCGACTGTCCCAATATATCTACTCACTCTGTTTCACAATATAAGATGTTTTAACTATTTTCCACATTTAAATGTATATGTAAAAGATTTAACGCATAGAACATATTATATTGTGAAATGGAGGGAGTATGTGTTAGATCGATAGTTCGACGGTTACAATTCATTGACAAGTCTACAGAATTTGCTAAATACGTTGATCATTCTTATTACTAAATTTGCACACAATTTCTTAAAAGTATGGGTAGTGAATAAGAAATCAACGTCTAGGATGGTTGACTTAAGAAAATCCCGATTGACTGGTAAAATGCTTCTTTCAAACTATGGGCTAGCTATCAAGCGGAGAAAGCCATATTTATATGCAGTTTTTTTAACTATCCAATGCCCATCAATAATGCCGTATGGGCATGCCGGCCTCCAAATTCCGGCATGTCACATCGATGATTAATCAAATTTGGAAGTCCATCACTTTTTTTTTTAGATAAAAGGATCGAAAGAACACAACTTTAAATTAATAAAGCCCTCAACCGGCTAGGATTCAAGGTACTGATAACAAGCTTGAACAAGTTTACGAACAAAAGAGCAGAATGCAAAGGAAACTACAAAGGTTAGCTTACAAAAATTAATCAGATATGGTCTCTCTCAAAAAGTGCCATTCCCAATAGCTTATTTCAGTTGGTAGTCATGCCATTCAGTTTGCATTATTTGACTTTTGGGAATGCAAAAAATTGTGAAGTCTTTCAAAGTAAGTCATTTGAGATGGCGTTATTATGATCTTAGAGACTCTCAAATGGCAATAATGGCTGAGACTGCAAATGCGTCATTTCATACTGACTTATCAGTTTTTGTATGTCACTGACACAAATAACTCGACGTGAAGGACGTGACTACATGTAAAAACATTTTTTTACAGTAAAGTTTTTAGGAGGGTCATGTTTGGTTTAGGAGCTTTTGCCTCATTTCAAAAAATGTTTGGTTTAAATTTTTAGTTGGGGTCATGTTTGGTTTAAATTTTTAGGAGTACGTGCTAAAAGTTTGACAGAGAGCCATTTAGGACAAATTGTACATCGAACTCACTCTATCTCTCTAGGTACCACATCACAAATTGACATCTTAGTTTCTGGAAGCAGACACAAACGTACATGTGATCAGCTCCATCCATATAGCTGGGCAATCCTCGAAACCTTCTTCCTGGCTTGTTGCACCACGACCACAAAAACACATGAGCAGCGAGCTAGCCAGCCGCAAACCTTGCATCTGCTGACCACACATCTGACTGTGCTCCCCCCTCGCCATGAGTCAGCGCTTTCGTCATCTCCAGTTCTCCACCGTATATAAACAAGCGGAGCGAACAGAGACCTGCACTCCACATCGATCGCTCGTCGCCACAGCCCGAGCCAGCAAGGACACTCTCACCTACGCTCACATCGCACACGACAATGCCGGCCATGGTGGAGCGCGCAGCAGGAGGGGAGGCGCCGCACTTCCTCGTGGTGACTTACCCGGCGCAGGGCCACATCAACCCGGCGCGCCACCTCGCGCTACGCCTGCTCCGCTCCACGCCGGGCGCGCGCGTCACCGTCTCCACCGCCGTCTCCGCGTGCCGCAAGATGTTCCCGGACGACGCTGCTGGTGAGGCGGAGGAGCACGTGGACGGCGCGGGCGTCCGGTACGCGCCCTACTCCGACGGCTTCGACGGCGGCTTCGACAAGGCCGCGCACGACAGCACGGACTACATGTCCCAGCTCAAGGTCGTCGGGGCCCGCACGCTGGGCGGCGTGCTCGCGCGCCTCCAAGACGCCGGCCGCCCCGTCACGCAGGTGGTCTACACGGTGCTCCTCTCCTGGGTCGCCGGCGTGGCGCGTGAGCACGGCGTACCCTCCGCGCTCCACTGGATCCAGCCGGCCACCGTGCTCGCCACGCACTTCCACTTCTTCCGCGGCACCGGCGGCTTCGACGAGGCCGTCGCGGACGCCGCGGCCGACCCGTGGGCGGAGGTGCGCCTCCCTGGGTTCCCGGTGCCGCTCCGCCTGCGCGACCTGCCGTCGTTCCTCACCATCACCTCCGACGACCACCCCTACGCCTTCGTCCTCGACGCGTTCCGCGAGCTCGTCGACGACGACACGGCCACCGTTCTCGCCAACACGTTCGACGCCATGGAGCCCGACGCCGTGGCCACGCTGCGCCAGCACGGCCTCGACGTCGCCCCTGTCGGCCCCGTGCTCTCCTTCCTCGAGGCGCCTGCCTCTGCGCCGACGTCGGCCAACAACAACAACGACCTGTTCAAGCAGGACGGTAAGAGGTACCTGGAGTGGCTGGACACGCAGGCGTCGGCGTCGGTGGTGTACATCTCCTTCGGGAGCCTGTCGTCGATGAGCAAGCGGCAGATCGCGGAGGTGGCGCGCGGCATGGCGGAGAGCGGGCGCCCGTTTCTGTGGGTGCTCAGGAAGGACAACCGCGGGGAGGTCGACAGCGACGACATTTGTGCCGGTGCCGGCGGCAGGGGCATGGTGGTGGAGTGGTGCGACCAGGGGAAGGTACTGAGCCACCCGGCGGTGGGGTGCTTCGTGACGCACTGCGGCTGGAACTCGACGCTGGAGAGCGTGGCATGCGGCGTGCCGGTGGTCGGGGTGCCGCAGTGGACGGACCAGGGCACCAACGCGTGGCTCGTGGAGCAGCAGCTCGGCAAGGGGGTCAGGGCCGCCGTCAGCGAGAAGGACGGCGTGCTGGAGGCCGACGAGCTGCGGAGGTGCATCGGCTTCGCCACGTCCGAAATGGTGCGTGCCACTACAGGAATGGCCAGCTGTGCCGACGGCCAGAATCTGTGCCGACGTGGCCGTCGGCACAGGTGTGTACCAGGACCAGCCGTCGACAAGTCCGTCGGCACAGAAACGGCCGTCGGCACAGACACTCTGTCCCGACGGTGGCCGTCGGGACACATACAGCCGTCGGCACAGAATATCAGGTGACGTCGACGGCACTCTGTGAGGGCTCTACCATTTTTATTTATATTGATACACCTAATTGCTATATGTACAGATTCGCCTAAAATAGTCATAATGTTTTTTACCCTAATCTTTTTTTTTTTTATGTATCTATTTATTACTCTCAATTAAGTTTACTATGTTTTATTCATATTCTATGTACATAGCTACGCCGAATAGCGGTTTCCACCCACATAAAATAACGTCGCGAATAATTGTCTACAAGTGTGTTGTGTGTTGTAAATGTCCGGTATCCTACTCCGGGGTGTGACCGGCTTCACTTTCTCTCTGGTGAGTTCCTGCACTTAGAGGTGAAAACTCCCACTTCGGACGAAACGGGGGTAATCTTTTAAAAACTTGTGTTAAAAGTTGGTTTCCCATGGCCTATGTCCCAACCTAACACAGCCAAGCAAAAAAGTCCACTGGGCTACCCCCTTTCGACGCACGTCTATGGGGGTGGACGAAAACGTTAGGGTTTTTCCAGCGGATTTAGGGTTTCGCCGAATCGGGGCCCCGGAGCGTCGGAACCCCACCCAAACCTAGGTTGTGCCATACCATATGTATACAAGTGTGTTGTGTGTTATAAATGTGCAATATCCTACTCCGGGGTGTGACCGGCTTCACCGACTCTCTAGTGAGTTCCTGCACTTAGAGGTGAAAACTCCCCTTTCGGGCGAACCGGATGGAATCTTGTGTTGATTTGGGGTAGACTTTGGTTTCTCACCTTCCCATGGCCTAACCTAACATAGCCAAGCAAAAAAGTCCACTGGGCTACCCCCTTTCGACGCACGTCTATGGGGGTAGACGAAAACGTTAGGGTTTTTCCAGCGGATTCAGGGTTTCGCCGAAGCGGGGCCCCGGAGCGTCGGAACCCCACCCAAACCTAGGTTGTGCCATACCATATGTATACAAGTGTGTTGTGTGTTATAAATGTGCAATATCCTACTCCGGGGTGTGACCGGCTTCACCGACTCTCTAGTGAGTTCCTGCACTTAGAGGTGAAAACTCCCACTCCTTGCCAAAGAATCCGTTCAGGCCTCATTCTCGGATCTAGTGTCTTCCGTTCTTGGTGTGAAGGGTCCTGGAGACGCGCTCCAATTCTTGAATGCACTGCAGCCCCTGTTGATGGAATTTTTGCTTCTGCATGGTTTTAGTGTAAGTTTGCAAGATTTTAGTGTGCCCAAGATTCTGTTGATCTCGGGACTCCGAGGTGTGACCGGCCTTTCGACTACTTTTCTACCCCCTTTGAACTACTTTTCGCATTGATATTAAACAAACCATGCAAATTACAGTGACAACATAAATTACACAGAGAACATTCTTGAACCGTCGATACATAATTGACTAAGAAACAAGTAAACATGCATGTAGAACAAATTACAACAATCACGAACAACTAACAAATTTCTCCACCCTATGCCTTCTTGCCTTTGCCCTTGCCCTTTGACGAAGATTCTGCCTTCTTGCCTTTGCCCTTGGACGAAGCTTCAGCCTTCTTGCTCAGTGCTTCAACCCTCCTTTCCTTTCGCGTCGATCCGCGTACAGCCCGACGTACTAGTTTTCTAAAACAATTATAAGGGTCATATGCATGGTTAGTAACCTGGGAAACAAAACACACGGTTTCTCCTAGCTACAGCCCGACACTGATTCACGGTCGAATGTCGTTGCATTCAGTGTCGGGCATAGCTAGGGAACCCGAATGTTTTGTGTTTTAGCACAAGGTAGAATATATGAGTGAGTAACCTGGGAAACAAAACACACGGTTTCCCCTAGCTGGGAGAATATATGAGGTAGAATATATGTTTTGTGTTTTGTGTTTTCTGATGATTACAACCGTCCGGCAAGACGTCTCTGATATTCTACAACCGTACGGCAAGACATCTCTGATGATCTGCAACCGTTTGGAACGGTCACAGGTCATCAGAGACGTCTTGCCGCTGGTTGCCCAAAGATGCCTCTCCGAGTGACGCTGGAATGTTTTGTGTGAGTGAGTAACCTGTCTGAGGAGGTGGGCTATATATAGGGTCGCAAGCCCTTTCGAGTGACTCCCTCCAGCTAGCCAATCAGGAACAAGTACGCGGATCGTGTGTTTTCTTCGAGAGCTTGGGAGCCGTTGGATCAAGCGAAAGAAACACACCGCTGATCCAACGGCTCAGAAGCGCTGGGAGGAAACACACGATCCGTGTGCTTCTTCCTGATTGGGCATACTACAGCTCACAAGCCCTTTCGAGTGACTCCCTCCAGCTAACCAATCAGGAACAAGTACGCGGATCGTGTGTTTCTTTCGAGAGCTTGGGAGCCGTTGGATCAAGCGAAAGAAACACACCGCTGATCCAATGGCTCAGAAGCGCTGGGAGGAAACACACGATCCGTGTGCTTCTTCCTGATTGGGCATACTACAGCTCACAAGCCCTTTCGAGTGACTCCCTCCAGCTAGCCAATCAGGAACAAGTACGCGGATCGTGTGTTTCCTTCGAGAGCTTGGGAGCCGTTGGATCAAGCGAAAGAAACACACCGCTGATCCAATGGCTCACAAGCGCTCGAAGGAAACACACGATCCGTGTGCTTCTTCCTGATTGGGCATACTACAGCTCAGAAGCCCATTTCTCACTATATATGTAGTCATGGCCTCCATTGGCATAGCACATCTAAACTGATATCTGATCCCTCATCACTCTCCCATGGCGTCACCACCGCGTGTGCCGTCCACCATGCCAAGGTGTTGCCCTCTCCCTCCCCTACGTACATAGGTTGCACGCACATTAGTTGTTTGATCAAATTCCCCACTCATTTTTTCAGATCTCGGCGGGAATCGATGATGACCACCGGCCATTTGTTGAACACGGGCAATGTCCGGGACTGGGCTCCGCCGGGCTGGCACTGGGAGGTTTCTTCCGGGACGCGTAGTTTGGTGAGGAATCCGGGTGACGTCGTCGACCCGGATCTTGTTTGGTGGCCGTCGCGTGGGCCAGCCTCGGTGCAGAGGCCGCCGGCCCCCGAGGTGGAGGCGCGTCGCCGTATCAGAGAGGAGGACGAGCACGTCCGTCGCTACCTGGTTAGGTTGGATACGCAAGCGGTGCATGACAATATGTGGTATACACTTTATAGGGATCCTCCTCATGTGAGTATTTACCCAGTGATGGTTCCTTATCTTTGGGTGCAAGCCGCCGGCCGCTCTGCACCTCGCGGCTTAGGACCCGGCAAAAGTTAGTTACATTATTCGTGATGTATTATGGATTAAATAAAGATGTAGACTGGTGGCTATAAGCACATTCCTACTAGTGCAAGTTTGTTGTCATTCGTCTATGTACCCAAGTTTGTTGTCATTCGTCTAGTTTAGTTTTCTTATGTTCCATGGTAACGTGACTCTTTTGTTTTGAAGGGTCCTCGAGATGCAAATAGTTTTGCAATTAGCACTGATTCATCTCATTTATCAACAAAACAATGGCTAGATAAGATGAAGACATTGTTCATCAGCAAAGGGTCAGGATTTTCATCTCGCAATGTACTTACCGGAGATCCCTACATTGGAATAGATGTAGTTGGACTGCCGTCTGAAGTGGCAAAAAGAATAACTCCCCGGAGCGGGGCCCCGGAGCGTCGGATTTGGGGTGTTCCTAGGGGCTAACCTAGCACAACCAAGAAAAAAGTTTCACTTTTCTACCCCCTTTCGACGCACGTCTATGGGGTAGACGAGAAAAGCTAGTCTTTTCTCCAGCGGGTCTAGGGTTTCGACGGAGAGGTGCAACGGATGGACTCATGTGATAACATGGGCCCAAAGTGGGTTTAAAATGATCATATGACACACCCTAACACAACCAAATATAAAAGTCCACTGAGCTACCCCCTTTCGACGCCCGTGAAAGGGGTAGACGACACAGTTGACTTTCGGTCAACTGTCTAGGGTTTCACCGGAGATATAATACAATATTTTTTGTGTGGCCCTACCATATAATACAATAAATTATAACAAAACTGTAAAAATTTATAACGAAATATACTTGTATTAGAAAACTTAGCAAATAATATATGTTTTTTAAATGGAATTAAAAAAAGGAAACTCTAAGCCGATGCCGTCGGCATAGGTGATGTCTGAATTAAGACAGAGACCGCGCGCCCACCCTCCCCAAATCAGCAGTTGCTCGTTTTCCAAATCCCCGTCGCCGCCGTCCTCCCCTCCCCACAGCGCCACCCCGTCGCCGTCGTCCTCCCCTCCCCACGCCGCTCCTCTGCCGCTGCGCCGCACCCTCCTCCGCCGCGCCGCACCCTCCTCCCACCCGGCCGCGCGCGGCCCGCACCCTCCTCCGCCGCGCCCGCACCCACCGCCACCGCCGCGGCCCGCACCCACCTCCGCCGCCGCGGCCCGCACCCTCCTCCGCCGCCGCGGCCCGCACCCTCCTCCGCCGCGCCCGCACCCACCTCCACCGCCGCGGCCCGCACCCACCTCCGCCGCCGCGGCCCGCACCCTCCTCCGCCTTCTTTCGGCCGCGCCTCGTCCCCTCCCCACGCCGCGCTCGTGCATCCGTGCCTCCTCCAGCCCACCACGCCGCCGCCACAGCACACTGCTCCGGTTAGTTCTAAGTGCTTTTGTTAGTGCTATTCTTAGTGCTATAGTTAGTGCTAAGTGCATTGTTAGTTTTACTGCAGTGTTAGTTTTTAGGGTAAGTGCTATTGTTAGTTTTTAGGGTTAGTGCATTTAGGGTTAGTGCTATTGTTAGTTTTTAGGGTTAGTGCATTTAGGTTTAGTGCTATTGTTAGTTTTTAGGGTTACTGCATTTAGGGTTAGTGCTATTTAGGGTAAGTGCATTTAGGGTTAGTCCTATTGTTAGTTTTTAGGGTAAGTGCATTATTAGTTTTAGGGTTAGTGAAAATTGTTTGTTACGGTTAGAGATAATTATTAATGATCGATTGACCTGTACAATCTTGGAATTGACATGAGTTCTGTACTGCAATGAATTTGTTAAATTGCAATTGCTTAATGCCTTCATTATTAATGATCGATTGTTATGTCATATGTGTGTGATCAGACTTGCTACATGGGGTAATTAGCGTCAAAATTGTCAAAGTAGGGAGTAAAAATTGGAATTTACTCTTGATTTAAATATGTTGTTGTTACCATTGTACCAAATGATTATGGTTAATCTAATATGAAGTATTGGTGCGTGTAGACAATTTTAGTTTTCTTGCACCATTTTTTTCTTCTCTTTAGAGTTCTTTAGTTTACTATTTGCTTCAATATTAATGTTGTCATACTTGTGTGCTAATATTTATTGTTTCTCAATGCAGTTGATTGAACAATATGAGTCAGGGCAAGGAAAGCGCAGCTACCTTGGTTAGTACGCTGAAGGCACAAAAGTCTAACCTTACACGGAGTGGACGACCTACCACCTCACGTTACGCCGCGGACGAGGGTGCACGAGTAGAAAGAGGTGGAGGACGAGGTGGAGGACGAGGTGGACGGCAAGGTGGAGGACGAGGTGGAGGGCGAGGTGGAGGACGAGGTGGAGGAGACGTGGAGCACCCACCCTCCGCTTCTGGCGACGTGGATTCCGAGTTGCCCTCCGCTTCAGGCGACGTGGCTTCCCAGAACCACCTGCAGCTGGAGGTGGAGGACGAGGTGGAGGTGGAGGCGGCGCCGAAGCGGAAGAAGATGCGTGGCGAAGCAGGAGTCCCCGAGGAAAAATACTGGCCTAAGACCGAGGAGGCGAAAACCCTCATTGAGCCTCATGGCGTTGAGTAAGTGTACTAGTTTTGTAATTTTGAACATGAAATTTCATTTTGGTCCTCACAATTTGGCATATGTACTAATGTTTACTTATTGTGCAGTTCATGGACATGGACATGCCCTAAGATTTTTCGCACTCCTGGCAGCATGCTTGGAGCTCTGATCAGGAAATATTGGCCAGGCTTGTACAATACAGGGCCCGACGACGAGGCGAAGTTGGCCACGAAATGGGCGGACTACGAGGCTGCGCCGTCCCCACCGTTCGAGACAGCTGCTGACGCCGTGATCACCACTTTTTGGGTAACACATATTTTCCGAATTCCGTTCATAGTTAATGACCCCACCGTGATAACTCATGACTCACAATTTTTTTATGCATTGTTGAAGCGGTTTTATCGTGTGCTGGACCAGCAAGCTGCGTCTAGCATTTTGCATGCTCATTGTGTGAGGTTGACACGGCAGCAATTCTACAACCAAAAGTTTACATCCGCCAATGACTTTACCTTTGAGAAGACGGGCAAGAGGGCCAAGAAGGCGGATAATGCCAAGAATGCAGCGGAGATGACAAGGGAGGAGTACATTTCGGTAAGTACATTGTCAATGGAATTCTATATTGCTGCTAAGTTGCCATTGCACTTAGCTCTTCTTGAATTGCATTTTCAGGTTATGCCCGACTGGGCCGACCGCAAAGAAGACGCATGGGATGCGTTGGTTAGGAGGTGGGTCGGGGAAGACGAGGATTTCAGCGCCGTGAGCCAGCGGAACAAGGCAAACCGAGGCTCCGAGGGAACACACAGTGCGGGAAACCGCAACCACTTCCTCTTTAAGGATAAGATGGTATATATTTACATGGAACGACGTGCATTTATTTTTACCGCATGTTTCTACTTGGTATGAATAACATTTCTTTTCGTGATGCAGGACGCCGATACTGGGACGGTAAGCTCCCACCTGCGTGCGTGGAAGAAGATGAGGGAAAAGAAGCCCGATCTCAAGAAGCCTCAGCCACAGCTTCCTGAGTACTACGGCGGATCCGAGGAGGCCGTGGACAGCTACTGCACGACGTTCATGGGTTTGAACCCATGGGTGGATGACCCCTTGAGCGAGGAGGTCGACGAGAGGTCGGTATATATATACATGGAACAACGTGCATTTATTTTCACCGCATGTTTCTACTTGGTATGAATAACAATTCTTTTCGCGATGCAGGGCGGTGGTCCTCTCGGGGCACGGAAGGCCGCATGGCCGTAATCGCACTCTTAATAAGGTGGTTAGGCCTGCCATGACCTTCACGCAGGCAAAAGCTACTCTCCCTGACAACAGCCCACTGATCCCGCCTCGTCCACAGCCTCGTCGATCCACTTCCATCGATGTAAGTTTTTTTGCATCCTCTTTCCGACATTCGTTCTTGCATGGCTAAGTTGACGAGATTCATTATTTTCGAAATTGTAGCCCGATTTTGAGGAAGCCTACGCTGCCGCTCATGCGCAGTATGAGGTGGCCTTTGCCAAGTGGGAGGAGCAGAATAAGCCTTGGACCGAGTATCAAAAGTTGTTCCGAGCTGTAAGTTTTAACCTTTACTTTTGTCAAATATGACAAGTCCCACTTCCCTAGTTTGCACCTTCATTTTTGCAACACCTGACATCTAAACTATCTTGCAGTCGGTGCTGAACTTTTTCACCACAGGAGTGCGGGTAGCCCCTCCTATGGAGGAGCCTCCGGAGCCGGGTCCGACTCCACGGATGCCATCGAGGGACGTGTTCGCTCTCTCCTACTACAAAAGAACCCCGGTAAGTTTGATCCCAAACCACTGGTTACTGCTTTCCTTTGCCTCGCAGTTGCTAACTCTTGCTCAAACATGTAGGAAACGGGAGGCTCGTCGGAGAACCCACACGTTGATCCTTCTGCTTCTCCTAGTTCCTCGACGGGTTCGCATCGCACCACACCGATACATAGCGATGGTCCTTCTCCCGGTGCTTCAGCTTCTCCTCGTGCTTCCGGCGATTCGCCTACTTCCGGTGCTTCTGCTGCGGTGATCCGACGCTCACCCCTTCTCAGCCGGGGAGATATGGGGTTCACCCCGTCGCCGCCGCCGCCGCCGCCGCAATAGATGTAGGGCTTTGGGCGTCTAGACTTGATGATATACTTGATGATGGTCCTATGTGTATGTACTTGATGATATACATTATGTGATCCATTGTGATCAATAGATGGAGCCATTGTGTGACCTTGTTTGTTGTGAATTTGTCGTGATTTATTATTATTTTTTCTGCTATTTTTGCTGCAAAAAACGAGCTGCTGGATAAAAAAAAATCTGGGACACACCTGTGCCGACGGCATTGCCGTCGGCACAGACCCCTTAATGTGACCATTTGGTCACATCTGTGCCGACGGCAATGCCGTCGGCACAGGCCCATCCCAGGAGCGCCCAGTTGCCTCCACGTGGCAGATCTGTGCCGACGGTTTGGCCATCGGCACAGGCCCCTACCCATGGCCCGGCCAGTGTGGGCCCCACACGCCGCTGTGCCGACAACCTAGGTGCCGACGGTGCGTTGCTGGCCGTCGGCAAAAGCTTGCCGACGGTTTATATCTGTGCCGACGGCCAGGTGGCTTGTGCCTACAAGGCCCTATGCCGACCACCCTGTGCCGACGGTCACCGTCGGCATAGGGGTGTGCCGACGGCTTTTGGACCTTTGCCGACGGGCTTCGGCCGTCGGCACAGGTGGCCATTCCTGTAGTGCAAGGCGACACTGTGGAGGCAGAAGGCGCGGGCAGCGGCCGCCGTCGGCGGTTCGTCGGAGAGGAACCTCAGGGCGTTCGTCGCCGGACAGGTTACCGTCGCCGGCAACTAGCCAACCGCCGGGCATCATGCATGCACTGCATGGTCCTTCAGATCGACAGCATAAAGCAGGACTGTCTGACGTACATCCGAGACGAGATGACTCGCCCCGTGCTGCGTCGCTCTCGCAAATAATTGGATTCGGACATTGCAGCCGTTCGTACTGCTTCCACGGTGCCACCTGGGGAAAGATCGGATGCCGTTCGGAATTGTCGTGATTTTCGAGGTTGTAAAAAATTGTTGGTTTAGCAGTTCTGTAGTTCAGTGTGAGTACGTTGTTCCTATCATGTTCATGTAAATGTAATCTTGTGTGTTCATCTACTTATATATTTACATCGTTTGGGGGACGCGGTTGGAGATGCTCTCATCGTCGTTGCTTGATACTTACTTGTTGGCTCGTGCCCTACCGAACAAGAAAACACTCTTCTGATACATCGCGATGTATATTGAATCGTGTAAACAATACTTTGATAGATGTTAAAATAAAAACTTCAAAAGACATAGATAAGTTTCAAACCTATTATAGAAGTATTAAATCATTGCCAGCAAGTAGCACGGAACATTTCTAAATCTCCTTCGATTATGTAGTAGCAAAGCAGCGACCCATTCCAGGAAGACCTCAGTGGCCATGCACAAATATTGTATACTTACTGCCGGATTGAACTAGTGGCACGAGAACTCATCAAAATATTAAACCAAGAAAAAACGATGCTACTCGTCCGGTTGTACCAAGAATACTCATTGTTGGGGTTATAGTTCTACTATGTTATTATGCATTCAAATTGATCCAATTTTGGTATGTAATATGGCCAATTTTGTTCCTAGCCATTTGAGCATCACTATTTTAGCCGGTTGTTAATCTAGAGTTTTTGATTAACTTCTTTGACCAAAAATGCAAAGTGTAGCATGGCCTTAGTCGATACGTAAGATTACAAATTTCACGGCCCAACTCCAGGTAGATTTTTCTCTGATTTCACACCTTATTTGCTTCACAATTTCCTTTAATATACATCGCATGTTCTTCCGCTAACCTAACTTATGGCGCCACGGCATTTCCGATCGACCTATAGACTCACATTCTTCTTAATATGTATCATCTTGATATTATGGCCAGAGTATAGCTAGCTCATGGCACATGTGCAACACGGTAACCCATATCCTTTGGGGAAATTACAATTCTATGTTAAAATACCGCCTTAGCTATACTTCATCACCAAACATAGTGTCATATGGTCGACATCTAGTTATCTCTTTTCATTGTTTTTCAGTCATTGTTTTCATTGACCATTACTTACACCCTCTTGTAAGAGGGGCATGTCTATAGAGATTGACATCTTTCGCTCAATCATCTAAGATCTAAATAGTGAGCCATTTAGAATCTGTGCATGATTCATACTACCGAGAAGATCCAGTGATGTTAGTTTTTGTTTTTCTAAACGTTATCCATTGTTGATGACCCCTTGTTACTTCGCCTAGAGGAAGTGACTAATGTCTTGGGTCTAGGGAAGAGTAAGCCTTAGAGAATTCTTTGGGCCGGGCTAACTCTCCTTGGGCTTAGGCTTGTATACTTTAGAAATTCTTGTATATTATGATAGATTCATTTGGGTGTTTTTTCCTAGGGCCTAGGTTGAAGTTTCTGCAACCCTGGGCTTGATCCGCGCTTGATCCGCACCTACTTGGGACCACCCACATGATGCTCATGAGAAGCGAAAACTCAACGGCTACGGTAGAGCCAGTGCCAGAGCACCCGCCTATGACGTACATGTGCGGACAGATTGTATGCCTTGGATGCCTTGCGTGCGGGCGTCCAGAAGATAGAAAACATAATCAATATATAAAGCATGACATATATACGCGATCTTTCAAATATCGTGAACTTTAATAATGGACATATATTTTAGAAATCTAATAAAGCATGACTGATATAAAATATTTTGTCTGCAGTGACAGTGAGGCACGTCCCGACACATCATATGCATAGAATCCTTGTGGCTTTCAGAAGATAGAAAGTTAATGATGTAACTTTATTTGTTTCTTGTACATACGTGAGGTTTCATTTCTCGGTAGACATATATTCTTGGAAATTTAATAATACATAAAACATTTTCTTTGCAATTACAGCGAGGACGGACACGTCCCGACACACCGAATGCATGCACACCACACTCGCCCTCGCTGTGGTGCCATAATTGGTAATCTTTGAAGCCATAAATCTTTTTGGGCACATACATGTAAATAGCAGCGGCGGCGTTCAATTTTTTAGAACATGAAAATATATGGATCATTTATCACAAAAGTACGACCAACATAACAGTTAATTTACCATTTTTATTCTGGTGTGAAGCGGTGCAGATATTTGCATTTGTGAGCCCACGAGATTTTGAATGGACGGTGGAGATCGACTGCCATGGGGGGGCGCCTCCCCTGGGTTCCCTATAAATACCTTGGCATAGAGGGTTTTCAAGGCACACAACACCAAAGCCTCAATCAGCAAGAGCAGCAAGAGAGAGCTACCTCCTCCTCCTCAACCAAGAGATCTAGCTAAGCTGTAAGGTCCCAATTCTTTTTGTGTTTCTGCCTTGTTTTTCGTCATCATGTAGTAGTTTCTGTCTCCATATTTGCATATATACAACAGATAGTTAGAGCTCCTATACATGTGCAGCATGGAACTTGTGCATTCTATGCATTTTTCTGTTGTTGGAAGACATATGAATATGCATCTATATATACATGTGGGCTGGTGATAGGTGTTCATGGCGTTGGCATGCAAAACCCATGTCTGGCTCTTCGTTTTTGATGAGATTTCCCAGCTCTCGCGACATTGATGCTTGGATCCACTTTGGACGTACACATTTGCGCACAAAGCCAAGTGTGGCGATAAGAGTCAGCCACTGGATTCCTGAGTATGGTGCTACTGGTGAATTAGATGTAGCTTGGTTTCAAGTTAAAGGAATTCCTTTGGACAATAGGAACTGTCCTACTGCTTCCTTTGCAGGCAGTATGGTTGGGCGAACTCTTACGGTGGATAGGCATAGTCTGAATAATGTGGACTATGTGAGAATTCTAATTGGCAATCTGGATGTGTCGCTGGTGCCTCCGGTAGTTCCGAATGTTAACATTGGTAATTGTTTCTATGATATTGAGTTCACAAGGGAAATTCCAAAGAGCAAGCAAAACAAGGAAGCTTCTAAGGCGACTGAAACTGTGGGTGCCAATAACAAGCAGAATAATGAGGCTGGCAAGGATATGAAAAACAGTCAACATACTCCGAAAAGACACAAAACTGATACTTCTAACTCCAGAGATAATGGTCCTAGTTCTGCTCCTGGTGGTTTCATGAGGGATGCCCGAACCTCGTATGGTAATACAGCTGCTGGGCAGCAGCTGCTGCTACGGGACAGGATGGAAGATGATGATAAATCAAAAGGAAAGAGAAAGGTACCACCAGTGGAATCTTCTGACAGTGATGAGGATATTTCATTTGGAGCACAAATTCACAGGCTGGGTTACAATCCAAATCATGGCCAAGGGCCAGTGGTACTCGCTTCTGGTACAAGTTCTACTAATGTTCACAGGCCTATTCCTCCAGCTGTGGACTACTATGGGATGTATCTGAAGTATCTGGCACGCCCAAAGCTTATCGAGTCAGGGGTGGTGGAGATTCCTGATGAACCTCTTCAAAATGAGATGACATATGAAGAATTTCTTAGACAACTTCTTAGCACTGGCAGTGATAAATCTCATGTATGGAGTGAGAAGCTGAGTAAAATTACTGGTGCTGCCTTGGATCCTGTGGTGGAATCGCCGGAGCAATCAGAAGATGTCATGGACACATCTGAAGGGTCGGATTCTTCTGGAGCTGCTATTTCTGGGGAAAATGATCAGTCGCAACAGGTGTTTTCCTCTACGGTGCAAATCACAGAATTATCTTCAAGTCCTGTGAGGCCTTCAGCCGATATTCAGACTGAGCCGATTGTGCCACCTTCTGTTGGCCCGGATACTCCGGCACAGCCTGTTCCTGTTAGGACTAGTGCGAGATTTCAGACCAATGCTCAGGGGGATTTTCAGGTCTACCAAAGGGCGTCTTTGAATTTATCCAGGCGTAATGGAGAAGGTATAAATACGAACTTAAACTCTTTTGCTGTTCTATCTGATAGCTATATCTTGGAAAAAGCTCTGGAATTGGGTACTCCCTCCGATCCAAAAAAACGTTCGCAGCGTGTGTACAAATCAAATTTACAAAAAGATTCCTCTAATTTACAAATATCACAGCGCGTGTACCCGACCCCAACTGCATCGGTCCCCGCCGCGTCCTCCCCGAGGAATCGCCGGCGCCCCTCGCCGCATCCGCGAGCGCCGGCTTGAGCGACCGTCTTGAGGAATCACTGGCGCTGGCCCTGGCGCATCCAGCGCAGCACCGGGAGCAGGAAGCGCGGGAACTGGCCGCCGGGGCAGGACGCGTCGACGACCACGAGCACCACTGCCGCGTCGTCGTCAGAAGAGGGCGACGGGTGGGCGTCGTCGAGGAACCCGACCCTGGACACAAAGTCCCGGGACGAGGAGCACGGGAACGCGGCGGCGAGGCCGGCGGGAGGGCAGCGGAAAGGGGCGAGCTTGGGCCGCTTGTGCCTGCGGGTGAAGACGATCCCGAAACGAGGGGAGGAGGCATCGTCGAGGCTCTGGCGGCGCTTCCGCTTGTACACGGCCCTGATGGGCGGCGGCGGCGGTGGCGGAGGCGTCTGCTGGAGCAGCGCTTCCGGCTTCTTGTCGCGCTCATCGTCGTCTTCTTGGGGGCCGTCGCCGCCGGTGGTATTCGACTCCCATCTGAGGCAGTGGGAGTGGTGGCAGTTGGTGGTGAAGGCTTGGTGGCGCTTGCCGGAGCGGCGTGGCCTTGCAGCGGGCTCGGTGGGCCGGGCCTTAGTATTGGGGGGCACGAAGACTCGGGTGGAGCGGCGCGCCCCGACGGCTGCCATGGGGGCTGCTTGCCTCATCCAACATCGACGCCCCGCCGCCCATCAGACCACCATCCTCTTGTCGACGCAGGGGGGATGGATGACGGGGACGAATCGCTGTAGATCCGGCGCGTCCAGCTGCGCAGCCACCGGATCCGGCCCCGCCGACGCCGGAACCGGCGACTCGTCGACGGCGTCGACCAAGAAAGCAGGCGAGCGGCTTCGACCGAATTGGTCAAATCTACTGGTCCAAAGCAGCGCGAGGGGCGGAGAGAACGAGGAGGGGAGCGCGACGAGGCGAGGAAAAGCTCGGCGCCGGAGCTGAGAGAGGACGTGCGCGTGTGCGGCGCCGGAGATTGGAGGGAGAAGCTGAGCGATGCGGTGTGAGCGAGTGCCTGTGCGGTGCGGGTGAGCGGAACTGAAACGGGTCAAAGTGGAGTGCGGGTTGACACACGAAAAACTGGAGGACTTTTTTACAAAATACGTTGTCACGCCTCTTTTTTTGGATCGGAGGGAGTATTGATTCTGCATCTTTGCCTCTTGAAAATATCCATATGTTTAAAGATCTTGAGAATGCTAGGAGTAACATGTTTAAAAAGAAAAATCAAATTCTTGAAAATGAGAAACATTCTGTTGAAAACTCTAATGTTGTGGTTCCAGAAACTAATCCTATTGGGCATTTATCCACAATACCAGAACATCCTTTGCATGATTCTGATGTTGAGTCTGTGGGGCACTGTGATCAGGATGTAGATGCTGATGAGTCTTTTACTCCTGTTATTTCTAGAAGAACCATGAAGAATCTTAAAAAGAAAATGAGCGGTAAGAAAGTTCTTATTTCTGGGGCATCCCTTGGTGATGCAAAATCCCTTAGTCGGACCCGTGCAAACCACCCTTTGAGTGGTGTTGTTATTGGGCCGAGGATCCGAAATAAACCTGAACGTTTTAGATGATAGGTCTCTTTATGAATTCCAGGGGTGTGGGCAAAAAAGGTTTCTCCTTTTGGCTGAGAGATCTTATTGCCGAGTTTGATTTTGATTTTATTGGTATCCAAGAGACTATGAAGAGAAACATTACTGATCAAGTCTGGAGAAAATTGGATCCGCATAATGACTATGTGTGGCATTGGTCCCCCTCGGTGGGAAGGTCTGGTGGTATCCTTTGTGGTATTAAATCCTCTAGATTTGATATTCTGGATGCTACAACCGACAGATATATTGTCAAAGCTCGTGTGTATGATAAAAAGTTGAAGAAAGAGTTGATGTTGGTTGTGGTTTATGGAGCGGCTCAAGATGCAGATAAAATGGATTTTCTTACAGATTTGGCTAATTTGTGTTCGCATTTGTCTTTACCTGCTCTTATTGGGGGTGATTTCAATATTCTTCGTTTTGCCAGTGAAAAAAACAAAAAGGGTGGTGTAACTAAGTTCTCTGATGCTTTTAATTCTATCATTAATTTGTATGCTCTGCGCGAAGTTACCCTATCTGGGGGTCAGTTTACTTGGTCGAATAACCAGAAAAATCCCACGTTGGAAAAGTTGGACAGGGTTCTCATGAGCTCGGATTGGGAAACTCTTTTTCCTTTAACTGTGGTAAGGAAAACGCCAAGGGTGGCTTCTGACCACAATCCTTTGATTGTGGATACTGGAGAGGTTCTTACTCCTAAGAGTAAAGAATTCAGATTTGAAAAATCTTGGATTTCTCATCCAGAATTCATGAGCCGGGTGGCGACTGCTTGGGCCTCCCTCGGTGGGGCTCCAGATAGTATTAGCCAATTCCAATTTAAACTGAAAAAAGTTAAGGATAGCTTGAAAGGTTGGGGTGCCAATGTAAGAGGGGCAGATATTAAAATGAAGAAGGATTTGAGTGCAGAACTTGAAAATTTGGAACTCTTGGAAGAGCATGGTATACTGAGTGGAGATCAATGTGCCAGAAAGGGAGAAATTCAACATAGGCTGATGGAAATTTATGAGGAAGAGGAAAAGTACTGGTACAGTAGGTCCAGTGAGAGGTGGTTGTTACAAGGTGATTCTAATACTGCTTATTTCCATATGGTTGCAAATGGTAGGAGAAGGAAAAGCACAATGTACTCTCTGCAAGATGGTGATCTGCAGGTTCAGGGGACTGGAGATCTATTATCTCATGCAACTGACTACTATAAAAAACTTTTTGGTCCTGGTGAAGGAAATTTGTTGAGTTTTAATAGCGCTGTTTGGGCTGAGGAGGAAAAGTTGAATGTACTGGATAATGCTGATCTTGATAGGCCTTTTTCCGAGGAGGAAATTAAGCATGCTATCGATCAGATGGTGAAAAATAAGGCGCCTGGACCTGATGGAATTCCTATTGAGTTCTATCAGGCTTGCTGGGACATTGTTAAAAAGGAAGTGGTGTCAATGTTTGATGACTGGTTCCATGGTAGACTGAGCCTGTACAGGTTAAATTTTGGTATGATTATTCTGTTACAAAAATCTCCTGATGCGGACTGTATTCAAAAGTATAGACCCATCTGTCTCCTGCAAGTGATTTACAAAATCATTACGAAGGTTGTCACCCTTAGAGTGGAACCTGTAATGAATAAGTTGATTTCTTCATGTCAAACTGCTTTTATTAAAGGCAGAAACATCATGGATGGGGTTATGTCGTTGCATGAAATTTTGCATGAAGCTAAAAGGAAAAAACAACAAGGTGTGATTTTGAAACTGGATTTTGAGAAGGCTTACGACAAAGTTGACTGGGCCTACCTTTTGAAGTGTGTATCTCAGAAAGGTTTCAGTGATCTCTGGTGCAGGCTTATCGCTGAGATTGTGAAGAATGGAACTCTGTGTGTGAAAATTAATAATACCAGAGGTAGGGACTTTGGCAGTCATAGAGGGGTAAGGCAAGGGGATCCTTTTTCTCCGTTCCTCTTTAATCTGGCTGCGGAAGGGATTGCTAAACTAATTAAGCAAGCTCAGAATGCTGGTCAAATTGTGGGGCTTGTACCTCATTTAGTCGATAAAGGCATTGCTATTTTCCAATATGCCGACGACACGATCTTGTTTGTACAAGATGATGTTGAGCAGGTTAGACACCTAAAATTGATCCTGTACATGTTTGAAGCTATGTCTGGTCTCAAGATCAACTTCTTAAAAAGCGAGGTGTTGTTAGTGATGGAGGATAATGAAAAATGCAACTTTTATGCGGAAATGTTTAACTGTCAGGTGGGTTCTTGGCCCATGAAGTACCTTGGGGTCCCTGTTAGTGGCTCCAGGCTACGAGTTTCTGATCTGGACCCGTTGCATGAGAAATTGGGTAAGCACCTTGAAGGGTGGAAGGGTAAAAATTCGTCTATTGGTGGCAGATACACTTTAATTCAGTCTGCTTTGTGTGGAGTCCCAATTTATCATATGTCTCTGTATTTGCTGCCGGAGACGTGTGTAGAAAAACTTGCTAAAATCATGAGAAGATTCTTTTGGCAAGGTACTGCCATGAAGAAAAAATATTACATGGTGAAGTGGAAACTAATTACTAAACCGAAAAAGAAAGGTGGTCTGGGGATTAAAGATCTGAAGCTGTTTAATATTAGTTTGTTGTGCAAATGGTGGTGGAGATTGGAGAGTGAGGGAGGTCTGTGGCAAGATTTGGTGAAAGCGAAATATGGAATTAAGCATGGGATCAGGAGGGTCTCTATGAGGCAAAATGACTCAGCAATCTGGAAAGATTTGTTAAAAGTAAAGCATGTTTATCTGCAGGGGAGAGTCATGATGGTTGTTGGGGGAGGTGAGACTGACTTCTGGCATGATGCTTGGTGCGGTGGGAGTTCCTTTAGTAGCTTGTATCCTCAGTTATGGAATGTCTGCCAACAACAAGTGTGCACGGTAAAGGAGCTGCATGACAGTGGATGGCGCCTGACATTTAGGAGATGGCTTACTCCTGAATTGCAACAACAGTTGGTTCTCTTGAGAAATGCTTTGGCAACTGTAGCGTTGTCGGATGGTGTTGACAGACCCAGGTGGAGGTTTACAAAATCTGGCAAATTTACGGTCAAATCGTTATACAACAAGCTCTCCTCTGTAGGGCTTGATAGATCCTTTAGTCAGCTTTGGAAAGCTAAAATCCCTTTAAAAATCAAAATTTGGTTGTGGCTTATTTGGCACAACGCCATTGCATCTAAAGATAATATGAAGAAACGCAAATGGGTGGGGGATTATACTTGCCGTTTTTGTCCCGCTAATGAAACAATTTCTCATTTGTTTTTTGACTGTCCTGCTGCTGTTTATATGTGGAGCGTGGTTAGTACTTCCTTGGGAGTTACAACCAGGCCAACATGCTTTACTCAATATTTTGCTTGGATTGCCAAGTTTTTGCCGTCCGAAACAAATTTGCATATTGTTGGTGTTGCTGCCTTTTGTTGGGCAATCTGGAAGACAAGGAACCGGGCTTGTTTTGAAAAGAAGTTCATATCATCTCCTGTTGAGTTGATTTGTTACATGTGTGCCTTTTTGCGCTATTGGGCAGGTCTGCAAGCAGGAGCCGCACGAAGGGTGGTGGAAGAAGGAGCTACTGTGATCCAGAACACGGCTGTGAGGGCTCATGATGCAGCTGTACAAACACCTGCTCCGAGGATTGATGATGCTGGCTTGCAATCTGGAGGGATGAGACGTGTGGTGGAGGAAGGAGCTGTCAAGATTCAAAACACTGCTCGTGGACCTGGAGCAAGAATTGAGGACGCTGATGGTGAAGATCAGGCGTAATGTTTCAGTGAAGCTGTTGCTGTTGTTTTGCTTTGGTAAAATATGTGCCTCTGATGTAATATAAAGTGAAGTTGGGAAGAAAAATAGTGTTGGTTCTGTTGGCCGGTGTTGTGGCGGTTGTGCCCACCAGCGCGTTTTGAATAGGTTCTCGTTTTCTGTTTCTCTGAAACTAGTCTGGGGTTTTCCCTGTTGGTGGTAGTATTAGGGATCCTTTTCTCAGGGTTTTGGTGTGTTCTTCCTGTTGAGGAGCACACCGTGTCCTGTAGTTTGCTTCTTTCTTTTCCAGTTTCTTTTATTTTGCCCTCGGGCGTGAACCTTGTTCTGTTATTGTTAATAATGGAACCCGGCCTCCCTTGGGGGACGTATGTAAAAAAAAAATATATATATATATACATGTTGGCATTTTCATGGTTTTTTCTGTGCTGAGGTTATCTCATGGTGTTTTGCATGCTAGTTTGAAGAAAAAACATGGTGAATTATCCATCTGTAGCACAATCTTCATTATTGTTGTCAGCCAAAGTACAACATTTTTTCGTGTGTTTTTTCATCATCAATCTCTTCATTGACGAAGCATTTCATAAACTGTTCTTTAGTCCTCATATATGGAATCTAGAATTTATTTTTCTTCATTGATGAAGCTTTTCATAAACTGCAAGAAACTAATAAAAAACGTGCATGCCTCTAGCAATAGCTACACCTCATGTTTTCAGCTTCTTGTGTATGATTCTGCAAACAAATCTGGCATATTTTACCAGCTGAGATATATGCACCCCGTATTATCTACCAGATTATGTGTGATCAGTTTTTCCTACTCATCTGCTGATTCTTCTTGCGTATAGCTGGAAACAATCACCTTGTAAACATTAGGCCTGATCAGATATAATTAACTTATCTCTTTGTAATGTTTGCAGTTCGTTTATCCGATCATGGTATCCGACGCCCAAGGATCCCCCGTGAAGGCACTGCTAGTTGAGGACACTAGACTTGATACCTTGGTCCTCTCCAGGATGCTGCGCAGGTTTCACTGTGAGACAACTGTGGCTAAGAATGGGGAAGAAGCTGTGGATCTGTTCCTTGAGGGGAAGAAGTTTGACATTGTCTTATGCGATAAGAACATGCCCATAATGTCTGGCCCTGAGCTACTTTAACTAGTTTCCCTTTTTTATGTATGAAAAGTAAGTATTTTGT
Source organism: Poa pratensis (assembly GCA_947311845.1). Taxonomy (NCBI): domain Eukaryota; kingdom Viridiplantae; phylum Streptophyta; class Magnoliopsida; order Poales; family Poaceae; genus Poa; species Poa pratensis. Next base: position 68,659,361 of record CAMZMU010000038.1, read on the forward strand.
GTTGCATGAATATTGTTGGTCATCTTACAACAAAAATCTCGTCTTACCTGGCAGGCAGTTTTAAAGATCCGTGCTATGGGAGAAAATGATGTGAAGATTGTTGGGTTGTCATCTGATAATAATGCCATGGAGGAGTTCATGAATGCTGGTGCTGATGAATTTGTGCCCAAACCAATGAGGCGTGAGACTCTCGGGACTATAATTCAGGAGGTCATCAACAAGAAGAAGAACGCAATGGTCTAAGCACAGTCCAGCTTGCTTTGAGCGATGGAGGGAATAAAAGGCATGAGCTCATACATGTTTGAGTCTGTCTGCATTGTCGTGTTTTTAATTTCATCGTGTTGCCATTCATTTTCGAGGTTCATGTTTAAGGTTTTCATTTGCAAGAAGAATAAGAGAGGTTACTGTACTTGGATCAGATACATGTAATATGCTGCTCTTTCAATTTCAATCCAGTACTTTTCGTCAATTCATGCTTCATGGTGTGAGACATGCCTGCCCTTTGACAGGCAAATTATTCGACCATCAACTCTCAATAAATTCTCATTGTTTCGATTACTTCATTGGTTTGTGTCTAGTTAATGACGGCTAAAGCTAAATGTTCTTAATTTTAGAACATCACGTCAACACCATCACTGATCCTTTCTGTACTACTGTTTGCATACCTTGACAACATAGATCACGCTTTAGAGAAGAGCTGAGAACTGGCAGTATTTCGCAGGCACAAGAAAATACTTAAAAGATATGGAGATACATATTTGGAGGAGATCAGCATCGTGACAGAGATCGCCAATGGGGCACCCATGTGGACCCATACTACCACTCCAGGCGGCCTTTGTCGAGGCTCATGAGCCCCACAACAACGCCCGTGTGTGCCCTTTAATTTAAGGAGGCCTTTGTCTCGGCTGAAAGGATAGACCCTAGTTTACATGGATTTTTCGGAGTCAGTGGCAAAAGATACGAGTCTTCTCCTTGCTCGAGAGAGGGTTGATCGTGTTTTTACTGCCTCTGTTTGGGGAAATCGCCGCCAACATCGTCACATACTCCTCTGTGTCGTGGGGAGACCATCACCATATTCATCATCTCCAGCGACAACACCACCTTCATCTCCATGTTCGGCCTCATCACCTTCATAGTTGGATGTAGATTGGAAGCCCTGGTTACTTCTCGGTGTCATATGCATGTTGGTAATTGATAGTGTGAGATTCTTTGGCACCCCAATTCAGATTGTAATCCATATCATTATTCCCTTGCCCATGGTCATGGTTTACCAGGGGCGCTTCTTTAATTAAGTTCATAAGGAAAAAAAATCTTGGTAAAACATCTTATAATTTGGTACAGACTATAGAGGGAATATGTATCTTCGGACTCCCCCTTAATCTCTCATGTATCCACTCTTATCATGTGAAGAGAGCAAGAAAAAAATAGTGAGTAGTTAGAATTATCGCGAATATAATTCCATCTATCCGAAGATGATCATCCTCGTGTTATCATGCCCGTCATAATTCACTGCGAGTGAGCAAATTGAGACTGGATAGAGAGATGCTGAGGATTACCAACGCATAGTTCAGAAGTTGCAAGCGTACATCAGCAGATTAAAAACAAGCTTGCACATGAGCTAACACGAGGATGGACATCTTGTCACGCATTTCTGAGAGCTTCATGGCTCTACATAGCTTTGTTGTGAACATTATCTACTTTGATTTGTCATTCGCAAGTTCAAAAAAGAATGTACAATTGAAATTATGGCATTTCAAATTGCCTAGTTGAATATGGTCTAATTGCAGCCATTGAAATATAGTACTCCGTATATGTTGGAATTATTGTGGTGAGAAGCTATGAGTGAACATAGTTAATATGGAATCTAACTGCAGATACACTGCACAAAAGAATAGGCCTGAAAATATGGGGTATCACTAGGTTTGGATTTATTATTTGTGGTTTCAAAAAATAGGGACAGACTCTAATTAGGGGCTATTCCAAAATATGCTATACACAAGCCAGGCAGCTTCAGTCCAGTCATAGATCAGATCTCTGTCTCATTCTGCCTACTAAAGACACGTCTACAGGTCAAGCTAAGCCAGTGTGCCAGACAGAAAAAACAAGCAGAAAAGCAACACAATACGCACAACCACTGTCCTGCGCTATCCTCTCTTTTTTTCATTCCTTTTTTGGGGTAACGGCAAAAAAGCAGAAGCCATCGGCTTTCCCTGGAGCAACTTACAACAATGAGAAGGCATCCAACAACAGCTGCCCTATCACCATCTTCACAATACTGTTAACCGGGAGACATCATCCATCCATCCCTAGAGAAGATGAACCAAGATATAAAGAAGAAAATAACACATGTACAAAAGGATAAAAGATAGAACTGAGGTGGGGTGTCAGAAACGGGGGGCTGAGATGCTATCTACTGCCTTGATCCTATCGACAAAAAAGGATGCTATCTGCATCAGCTCACGCCCGAAAACAAAAGGTGTCGTCACCGTTCTTCGTCCCACTGGTCTCTTCTGCTGGACGCCTTGATCGCTTCGGCGATCATGAGGGCGACCGAGGCTTTGTGGGCAGCCAGGTCCGCCTTGTGCATCAGGCAATGTGCCTTCTCCCTCTTGAGCCTGGCCATCGCCGTGGCATGCTGCGCGGCGCTCATCGCGTCACGCAGCTTAATCTCCTCGACGTCGACGCGTTGGCTCTGGGATGCCCCTGGGAATATGTGCTTCGAGCTTTGGTAATCATGGATTACAGTGTTCCAGTGTTCAGGCACACCTCCTCTCTTTATTCTCTGGCTGCGGAAGGACGGGGATGCTTGGTGATCCTCAGGGAATGCAAAGCTTGCATTCCTTTTCACACTGTTAGTCCTGATAAATCTTGGAGTAGAACCTCTTTCCGGAGCATCGAATGCACGGGGGGATTCTGTTCTTGTAGAGAACCTGGGAGAGTACCCTGTTGGTGAATGAAGAGAACCACCGTCATAGGATTCACTCGTCCTCCCATCCCCAACATATTCACCACATCTCCAGCCTGATACTTTTGACATAAAAGGAAGCTGTATCAGCACACAGGCGGAAAAACATGAGCGGGTGATTTGACTACAAAACATGAAGGATGTACCTTGTCGGTGAAAGCCATCCTGCTCTCTTGAAAAGCTATGGGACCCCGAGTACATGAGCTTCTTATGCGATCGCTGCTTTGGGCCCTTGGATCCCTTGGATCCCTTGGATGGTATCTGAAGCTGCCGTCCACGAGGTTTCAAACAGAAGGCAAACATTGCAGGTTTTGGGGGCAACCTATTCTGTTGGTACCCACCCTGTATTTGCTGTACTGCTGATTCCCATTCCTCTAGCTGCTGTGCATATATCTTCCACATAACAGGCTGAAAATGATAGGAAGTAAAATCAGAGGGGGTATGCATTCAAGTCTCAGCATTGTAAGATAAGAGCATAATAGCTGAAAAATGGAAGTCAATCAATTTCCAGAAGCATCAGCGTAATTCGCTTATGTAAATCTATACCTAATAATTTTAAAAGCAGGGGTGTTTCTTGTGGTCCGTCCAATGTTTTGCGTTTTAGCACTTCTGAATTTTGGTTATAAACCCGCAGTCCACAATCAGTCAGCATTTATTTTACCTCTTTGAACATTTATTTTAGTGAGGAGCAAGGTTTCCATCGCAGTTTTGGGCCGGCCAACCCAGCTGAAGTCTAAAAATATATGGCGCGCCGCAGATGGGAATCGAAGCCTGGTCGCTTGGTTTCGTTGAGTTAACTTATTCATAGCGCACTAGCCATCACGGCAACTGCAAATTGATGTTCCATACATGGAAGTAGAGTCCTTGACTAATCTATTTCTGCATTTTCAACTAAAAAAATAATTATTTTTCACTTTGATCGGGCAAGGGCTGGGTTACCAGATCAGGAAGGAAAGATTTAAAGGTGCAGACTGGATTTTTGCTGGCTTGTTTGTGCCCTGTCCCGCATGGCCATGTGTACTTCCTTTGCTGATTGAACTTTGTTTGTACCACGCCACAGATGGTCTTCATCGACTTGGCGCGAGTCACTCTTCTCGCTCAGGAGGGAGTCCCACAGCAGCAGCACATGACTATGCCCCAGCTTGAATAGCCATGTCCAGTTCCGATTCTTCCACGTTGGACCGCCTCTTGCATATGCCTATTTAAACCTGAGTGGCCCCTTTCTCAAGCTTCCCATCTCTGCCGCCATTTCATGCCCTAGCTACATCAGCAGTGACCTGCACCTGGAACGCGACCACGTTGGACTACTTCCGCATATTTTTCAACTCTGTCCGTTGAGTTTGCCGGACGATTTCGTCGCACTCGATGACCGCTGCCACAATTCCTTGCACCGACATGTTGCTCTCGACAGGGCCTACCTCGTAGACATAACACGTGGACACACCAACGTAAATACACAGCTGTGATCAAATATTGTCGACGGGACGACAGCTGTGAAAAAATACATGCCATTCTTGATGGTAGCACGAAAAGGACAGGACTGGCACAGTGGTAAACTACTCCCCACTTGTGCCAAGAGGCCCTGGGTTCGACTCAGCGTCTCTGCATTGCACTTTGCAGGGGTAAGGCTTGACTCATATAATCCTTCCCCAGACCCCACATGGTGTGGGAGCTTCTAGCAATGGGTCTGTCCTTGATGGTAGAATCCTTCATCCCGTCAAGAAAACTAATTTTCAGTAGTAAAATTCTCTATGACCTATAAAATAGTGAACCGTAGCAACGCACTGGCATATTTGTTAGTTGAAGATAATGTCTCTACAGAAACATCAAGAATAGAAGTACCAAACCATGACCGGGCACTTGCTTTTATTAAGTGCCCTAACTGGAAGAGAAACTCCATATCTAGTGACACTACAGCAAAGCAGCTACTTAAGGCACAGGAGAATCTTGTATAAGTACCTAAGAGGTAGAACAATACTCACGTACAACTGGACAAGTCAAATATACCATTAGAAGTGCCTAAGCTATTTGAACTCATATGATGATGTTTTAGCACTATGCTCCACCATTTGCATAGCTGTAATAAATACACTTAAACAAAACTCTATAAGCATAAGAAACTAAGTTACTAAATTTTATAAAGTAGGTAAGATCACGAAGGAGCCAAGGCATATATATTACTAAACATCCAGGGAAGATAAATAACAGAACTCTATAATATATTCTGACATGCTTACTCACTCTCCGTATTTGCCATAAATCATCAACATGGTCAAGAGAACAAGATAAGGGAAATATGACAAAGCATATGTTCACCTGAAAGTGCCGAACAAGTGGAATTCCCTTCTTCTGCCTCTTTTCATGCCAATGATCATGTATCACTTCAATGATGTCCGCTGGTACATCATCCATATCTAGTTCCTTAATCTGATCAATGGTGAGCTCATTGCAGTCATGGGCATGTGCAAATTTCTCGAATCTGTCCATGACCTTCTCAAACAAATCCTCTGTCAACTCACCCATGGTGCTTTTCTTATTATGTTGAGACTTCTTCCATCCTGAGATCCACTCTTCATCATCACTGTCCATGTCATATATCACACGGGATTCATCAAGAGCCATTTCAACATCTGGTCCAATATGGCTAAGATAATCTTCAGGCGCACAAACAATACAATCCCATTATCATCATGACCTTCAACCAAACGGACACCTGGGATTGGAATGTTTTTAACAGATGCAGCTCTGATGTTATGACTGTAGCATTCACCATGCATTTGTTTGAAAATCAACCACTGGCTTCTGTCAGAAAATTCTAGGCACCATTCAGGGCCCCCTTTCCACAACATAGCATGTGTATAGCGATTTGTAGCCCCAGGCTGCAAAGCTTGACAAACCTTGTGAGCATACTTGATTCCTTCAGAAAGCCTCACACAAATCCTCCGATCACTCTGTCCATCAGTGTCAATTTTAATCTGAGTATCATACTCTCTCCATCCTCTATCACCAACTGTTACCAGGATATTTGCAACACAAGTCAACGACTCTGGGCTGCTCTCCCCACTTCTAGTATTATCAGGAAGCCTCTTTGCACCATTTGTCTTAGCGCTGTTGTGAGTTTGTATCTTGCGGAAATGCCCTTTGTGTTTTAGTCCATGTTCATCACTTCTAGGAGAAACTGAGTATGAAACAGGGGTTCGTGGTTTCTTAGAACCATCTTCCGGCCATAATTTTGAACCATCTCCGAAAGCGCGTGATATGGATGTAAACCGGTTCCGATGGTACATCGTCCTTGGGGCAGTTGGTGTAACACGGCCAATCGGAACTTCATTCAATTCCTGAACCAGGTTAGATACAGGCTCAGTAGCTTTGCCATCTTTGTTAAGTAACTCACCATCTGGAGGATCAGATGTCTTATCTTGAGGAATATCCATGGAAGGGTACCTCTGTTTAGACTTCTCTGGAGAGTCTGTAACATTATGACTGGAAGAACACAGTTCGTCACCACGATTGGAATTGTCATCAGCTACATAAGGCCAATTTTGATCTGGAAGCCTTCCGCTTGCCACATTGATATCACCATCACTGCTGTCATTACAATCCAGACTTACAGTGAAATCAGCAGTATCATGCTTCCTGCTAGCAGAACTAGATTGACTTATGAAACCAACAGTATCCATATCCAAGGGACCAGCTTGATTGACCAAATCAGGTGTATGTTGTGAAATAGACTGCTGTCCCTCTTCTGACGAAATATCAGAAGTAACAGCCTGGTGAACTAACACAATAGAAGTCAAATTGCTTTCAATAAGCAACTTTAGATGATGGCATAGCAGTAGTGAAGGTGAAGCTAGATCCATTTGTTTTCTAGTAAATTCACTCTGATTGTCAAGACAAAATATGACAGGATCAACCTCTGGACCATTTGATTCTGAAAGAAACTGAGGGCCCCGAACATCAAGCGATAAACTCTGGAAACATAAAAGGTAGTCTGTAATAAGTTGTTTAGTAATGGCTCTGGACCTAGGTTTTCAGCACAACATGCTTTGAACTAATGCATTCGATTATATTAAGAAAATATGCAGACAGGTGATCGAATACAACAGTTAAACTGCACATAAATTGACAGTTACTGCAAAAGAAATCCTAAAACTTGTGAAACAACATGCATAAATAGTTAAATACTATAATAGAAGTGTACTAAACACCTGGCAAATGGCTATATGAGCTTTTGCCAGTATATGAAACGGCATAGATCTATTTACACCAAGAAAGGTCTTTGATTAAAATAGGTAAATAGCACTGACCATAATCTATGGTAGTAAAGCTAAAAATGGGTAAAAGAAATTGTGGCAATATTCAATCTTCAGTTTGAAGTACCCAAACATTTCCGCAGTTAGGATGGGACAGAAATGAAAAGAGAACTCCAATGTTGCAGGCAACCGTGAGGTTTTAATGCAGATTATATAATTTACTGGCTGTAACTAATTCAATTCACTCTAGCACAATACTGCAAGACTAATCGGACAAAGGTACAAGGTATGCTTCTACAAAATTTAACGAAGACTTTTTCCCTACCTATCCTGAAACAGGGAGTAGCCCAAAGCAGACACATTAAGAGGAAGTCGATCTTCCATCAGTTTGCAAGATAGCAATTCAACTTCTCCAGATATAAAAATGCCTACTATGTCGCATATGTTCTAGGAACATCCCGAAATATATCGATTTAACTGATATTCTAAAAAACACATTAAAACTTAAGTATAACAGCTGGATCCAATTTATTTATCCAAACACATGTCCTGTCAGTCACTGAAGCTCACACAAACGAAGTCACTACTCAGCTAAGCACAGTTACATGTTAACTAGCATGCATTGTGCTTCTGAGCAGCATTTGCGTTAGGAAGACAATATAAGTTGACATTTTTGACATATCCTGTAATTCCAGTTGACAGCACATGATACCGGTTCTAGGTTTCTCTCGTAGATAAAATATGGCTTGTAATTCCAGTGATTAGTACAATAACTAACAAGTCACAACGTACTGCCTAACGGGTTGCAGCTGACTAACACCTCTAATTAATCAGCACGTTCTCCATAAAGTGCAAACCATGGGTAATAAGTTATATGTTTATGTTTCTATCATAAAATCATGGGCATGCAATATTCAGAATCAATCAGTTCAAAATGGTGTTGAAATGTCTATTCAATCTGCACAGATAAGGTGAGTTGTGTTTGTGTACCTTCGAAAAGATCCTTGAAGTCCCGACTTGGTCAGTTCCATCAGTGAGTTGTTTGATGTTAGCGTATGTGCAATCAACTTTAGACAGCTCCCTTTTCAAAGAGTGGCATCCAAGATTTGCTTGCAGGTTCTTCCACTGTAGCTTTTCTATCCCAAAGAAGCTGAACAACACAAACACTACTTGGCTCCTACCATTCAAACCAGATATCTGGAATCTGACCGAGGTGCATGGCGTTTTTGAATCCTTAGAAGTACTCTGCCCAGAACACGGATTGAAGCTTCCGGCAAGTGAACAGAAAAGAGATACTGCTGATCTTAAGCAAGTCCCAAGAAACAAATGTTTCAAACCTAAAATATTGTCAACAAGAAGTATGTCCAGACATACAGCAGGCCATAAGGTGATCAACGAACCATGCTGAGGGTGAAAGAGCGAACTGGGAATCCAAACACTGCAAGCTTCAGAAACTAACTTGTAAACAGATTTCAGAGGCAGGCTTAACACCAACATGACATATTTCACTGTAGCACCAGTTTCAGTGTCAGCCCCCCTGCTAATAACTGAAGCAAGATCCCCTGCAGAACGTGCTCTCCTTTTAGGATATAAATCATGTTCTGAATTATTGAAAAAACCATTCCTTCCTCTGCAAAATCGCTTCCTAGCATAAACAAAGTGAAACCTCCTATTCCCATCATTATTAACTTCTGTATCCTCATTTCCAAATAAGCTACCACCATCAGACTGCAACTTCCCCTGATTGGCATCGAAAGAGTTTGATACCACAGGAACAGCACTTGATTGAACGTGATCTGGCTTGTCGATGTTACTGGATGTAGCAGGTCTTTCTTGGTTTGATCTAGCCAACAATGAGGCGATGGGCTGTGACTCAGAGCTTCCTGGACTGTTTCCATCCATGTCTTCTCTCTTGTCCTGCTCATAGTTCAACTTATATGCTTTATGTTTCGATCTCTTGCGACCTTCGCCTGGCAAAAAAAGGAGCTTGATTCTCTCGTTTTGAAGGTTGATCCATTCTTCGTCCTTATCATCATACTTGACATGATGCAACCCTTTCACAGGGTCATATTCCTTGACCAGGCCGAAATACCACGTCTCGTCAAGAGGCCAAAACACCCTAATCCGCTCTTTTATGATGTGAAAGGGATCCAGATCACAAGGACTGACTTCATAAAAATGACGACGTTGGCGGCGCTTCCTGAACGGTGCTTTATCCTCACGCTTGCGCAGCAACCTAGAAGGACCGGCCACATCCTCGCCTCTGGTGTATGAATCCTTGAAGCGAGGATCCTTGAAGCGACTAGGATGCTGAAAAGAAGGTTCCTTTGATGATCTACCCGGTGACTTCTTCCTCGACGGGTTAGCATGTCTATTATCTGACAGAGAACAGATCATCATAGCAGCATTTTCTTCCAAGGTAGCATCATCGTCCTGTTGCACATGCCCAGAGCTTTCCTTATCAACATGAACAGGATTAGATGGTTCACCTGAAAGACGGGACTGATTTTCAACTGAGAGACCATCGTCCCCTTGCGCGTGGGTACAGCTTACATTATCAACATGAACAGGATTAGAGGGGGCATCACCGTCCCTCTGCGCATGCCCAGAACTTTCCTTGTCAACATGAACAGAATTAGATTGTTCACCTGAAAGACGAGACTGCTTCTCAACCAAGAGAGCGTTCTCAGAACAAGACTTTGTTCTTCCGTCCTGATGATCATTCTCAGTTTTCGAGCGACTGACAGGGTCATCACCACTAACTCTGTTCTCCTTAAGCACTCTTGGTTTCCTCGTCTTTTTCCTCCTCATGAAATGGGCAGCCTTAGAAATGCCAATGGATTGAACAACCTGCCGAGCACCAGCCTCATTCTCAATGGTGGCATTCTGGGGAAGCCTCCTCAACCTCAAGACACCACGAGGCCGGCCGATCAACGCACCGGAGGTGACCGAATGCTCCGACCTGCCGTTCTTTCTTCTCGACAACGAGAGCCGGTGACGGTCATGCACACTATCCGCACTCCACGTGGTATCACTCGAATCAGATCCTGCTTCCTCTGGACTATCCAAATTCACTCCACCACAACTCAAGCTACCACGCTTCCTCTTGCTCGGCGTGGTAGCCGAAGTGGCCGACGAAGATGCCTCCTTTCCCCGAGCATCCGGCGTGCTTGGGCCGGATCCGGATCCCACCGACCCACCCTCAGACAAGGTCTCATCTCCATCTAAAACCAGTAGCACTGGCTCTGCTGCAGGGGCGGACTTAACCTGGGGCATGGGGGTTCAGTTGAACCCCCAACAATTTTTTCCCTTGAAAATAAGCTTCTCGCTGCCGGGGCACAGGGTCCCAGATCGATCTTGGGCGCCGGAGGACAGGAACCTGGCCGAAAATTGCACGGATGGATCAGGTTACGCAGGAAAGAGATCGGCAAGTGACAGAATGGGAATAAAAGATCGGTCTTTGCCTCGGCCGATCACTGCCACAGCTAAACAAAGATCGAAAAAGGAAGTCTTTGGACAATCCGCCCGGGATGAAAAAGCTAGGGTTTGTTACCGGAGACGGAGGAGGCCGATCCGCGCGACGCGAGTGACCTCAGGGGGTTCCTGACGTGCCTGCTCGCCGCCGGGGTGAAGGATTGCGGCGGATCGGTGGATGAGGGATGCGAATTTTGGGAGGAATTGGAGGAACCGGAGGGGATCAGGGGCCGGCGAGAGGAGGAAGAAGGAGGGGACATTGGGGAACGAGGAAATTTACGAATCCGCCCCTGTATAGATGGATCGTGGGGCACAGTCGCGTTGCCGGGGTTTTCGCGACCGTCGGATGGTGATCGGACGGCCGGGAGTGGACGAGGTGGGGTAGAGTGAGTGGCCCTGGAGAGATGTACAACAGTACAAGTGGCGTTGCCTCTCTGAATCTCTTCTACTCCTTCAACATATAGGTAGTGTCAATTTTTGTGAGTTCTGCTCCTTGTGGATGGATTTGTAGAACTTGAGTCAGTCTCACAACAAGTTTACAGGTGTGATAATATTGGTTGTTTATAATTTAGGGATTCGATTACCTCTCTTATCGTATTGGTTGTTTCTCAAACAGATTTCATTACCCCCTATGTCTACTGGTTAACACTGATATTGTTGTGAGAATACCACTGATTTGATTAGGAGTACACTGCTTTTTCCCGCGCTTATGGGCAGCTGGTGTGAAGCTACAGTAGTCAATAATGCTCGGCCCAAAAATATTGGTGTGCTCACTGCTTAGTCTGGGACCACGTTTGCTAAATATGCCATTTTAGAAAATATTGTTTCTTAGCACATTCACAATATATTTTAGGACTTTCCATCTATGTCATGGACTATCTTCTAGCTTGTGTTTCTAGAATATGACTGTAACTATATATCTATGGGGTTGTGCTATTTTACACTCTACCGAACTGCCATATGTGTGTCATATATCCAGAGATACGTAAATCATGGAGTATTGGGGAAACTTGACTTTCAAACTAAAAAAAAGTCCTATATTCCACTATTACTCTTCGGTAATTTCCTAATGCTACCGGTTAAAACCCTTTTGATTTTTCCAATAAACTTGAAATTGAACCCCTACAACTAGATTAGATCCATAATCTCTAAACCCTAGCAAACCATATCAGTGTTAGATCGAACATGTGAGCCATCGACGCGTCCCGGCCTTGGTGAATCCTTGGCATCGTCTCCTTCTTCAATGGTTAACATGTCATAGTCATGCGACAGCAATGGTCTCCTACCATGTAAGCCAAGATGAAGAGGTGTTGACGAGGTGTGGACTCGGCAAATCCCTGGGTTGTGTACTGATACGTCTCCAACGTATCCATAATTTCTGCTGTTCCATGCTTATATTATACCATTTGCTACATGTTTTATATACACTTCGTATCACTTTTATGCATTTTCTGGGACTAACCTATTAACAAGATGCCACAGTGCCAGTTCCCTGTTTTCTGCTGTTTTTGGTTTCAGAAAGTTACTTCTGGAAATATTCTCGGAATTGCACGAAACAAAAGGCCAGGTCCCTATTTTTCCAGCACGTACACGGAGTCCGAAGGAGAGACGAAGGGAGCCACGAGGTGGCCAAACCACACCAGGCGCGGCAGGGGCCCCACCGCGCCACCGGTGGTTTGGGCCCCTCGGGGGTCCGCCGACATCGCCCCTTCGCCTATTTATTCCCCGAGACGCGAAAACCCTAAAACACCGAGCCTTTCATCCAGAACATATTCGCTGCCGCCGCCGTCGTCAACCCTAACTCGGGGGGTTTCTGAAGCTCTTCCCGGCACCCTGCCGGAGAGGGGAATCATCACCGGAGGGCTCTACATCGCCATGCCCGCCTCCGGAGTGATGCGTGAGTAGTTCATCCTTGGACTATGGGTCCATAGCAGTAGCTAGATGGTTGTCTTCTCCACTTGTGCCATCATGTTTAGATCTTGTGAGCTGCCTATCATGATCAAGATCATCTTATTGTAATGCTACATGTTGTGTTTGCTGGGATCTGACTTATATTGATACCTATGTGGAGCTGAATATTATATTATCATGTCTATGTCATTTGTGATCTTGCATGCTCTCCGTTACTTGTTGAAGCCTTGGCCAAGTGAATACTTGTAACTCCAAGAGGGGGTATTTATGCATGATAGTTGGGTTCAACCTCTATTTAACCTGGGATAGTGACAGCAAGTTCTAAGGTTGTAGATGTGTTGTTGCCACTAGGGGTAAAACAGCAATGCTTTATTCAAGGATGAATGTATTGTTTACATTACGCACATTACTTAATGCAATTGTCTGTTGCTTGCAACTTAATACTGGAAGGGGTACGGATGTTAACCGGAAAGTGGACTATTTAGGCATAGATGCATGCTGGATAGCGGTCTATGTACTTTGTCGTAATGCCCAAATGAATCTCATAGTAGACACCACAGCTCACACATGCATGTTATATGCACTTATCAATTGTCAATTGCCCAGCTGTAATTTGTTTACCCAGCATGTTAGTTATCTTATTGGAGAGACACCACTAGTGAACTGTGGACCCCGGTCCATTCTTTTACATCTGAAATACAATCTACTGCAATCATTGTTCTCTACTGTTTTATGCAAACAAACATCATTTTCCATTCGATACGTTTAACCCTTTGTTTTCAGCAAGCCGGTGAGATTGACAACCTCACTGTTAAGTTGGGGCAAAGTAATTTGGTTGTGTTGTGCAGGTTCCACGTTGGCACCGGAATCCCTGGTGTTGCGCCGCACTACACTCCTTCACCAACACCTTCGAAGCAAACCTCGTTTTCCTACTGGTCGATTAAACCTTGGTTTCATACTGAGGGAAAACTTACTGCTGCACTCATCATACCTTCCTCTTGGGGTTCCCAACTGACGTGTGACGTACAAGCATTGTTTCTGGCACTATTGACCTAGAGCCACCAACACGTTTTCTGGCGCCGTTGCCGGGGAAAACCGAATTGCTTCTGCAAGGGGAGTCTCTCACACCCAATCTCTTTACTTTGTTATTTGTCTTGCTTAGTTTATTTTTATTTAGTCTTGTTTGCTCTCTTTATCAAAAACACAAAAAAATTAGTTCCTTTTTATTTCGAATTACTATTATGACTAGTTGTTTTCAATGTCTTATCTCTATGAAACTGGGTCTCGTTATAAGAATTACCGCTTCTCAAAAGGAAAACATCTATGGGAACAAATAAGAAGATTGAATGGTTTTGCTAAGAACTTGTGTTCTACATATGATGAATCCTACTGCTTTAATGAATCTCTTTGCTATAGAAGGCACAAACATCTCCCTTTCCAATGTGAGTATACTGATAATGAAACCTTGGCTGCCTATGCTAAAGGAAACTATGATTTTGGTAATCTTGAACAAATTGAAGAGTTTATTGTTTTTAAGGGTGCCCTTGAAATTAGTTCTTATCTTGAACATAAAACTGATGCCCCTTATAAATCTGAATGTATTGCCATACTTAAATATTGTTGTGATACCTACAAGGATAATAATTCTTACATTACTGAACATCTTGAGAGGATGTTTCCTCAAAAAGATGAAACTTGTGCCTTGCAGGAACCTGAGGAAGAGGAAATTGCTGAAACTGTGATCTCATTGGATGAAAAAGAGGAGGAGAGTGAAGAACAAAAGGAGGATCTACCTTCTAATGACAGTAACTCTTCAACTCTTACACTATTTAATTGCCCTCCATGCCTACCTAAGGAGGAAGAGTGTTATATTGTTGAATGCCATGATTCTTTTGAAATATCTCCTTTTGATAAATTTTACGTAACAAGCTCCTTGACTCAAGAAAACGAAATTTCAGAAATAAAACAATGGCTCCCTAATGCTATATATGATAATGCTCTTGATGATGGTCCTATATTGCCTAATGATATTTATTATACTACTATTGTCAAAAGTGGGTTTAATGACCCCACTGTTTTTGAACTTAATAAAAATTATGTGTTTGTAGATCATGAAAAGCATGCTTTATGTGATAGTTATATAGTTGAGTTTGTTCATGATGCTACTGAAAGTTATTATGAGAGAGGAAAATATGGTTATAAAAGTTTTCAAGTCACTAAAACACCTCTCTTTATGTTGAAAGTTTTGAAGTTGTACTTGTTTCATCTTTCTATGCTAGTTGCTTTATGCTTCAATAATTTATTTTGTTACAAGGTTCCCTTGCATAGAAAGTGGGTTAGACTTAAATGCGTTTGATATTTGCCTCTTGATGCTCTCTTTTGTTTTTCAAGTTCTATTCCTATGAGAGCATCATTAAAATCTTTTAGCCTAGCTAAAGGCATTAAAGAAAGCGCTTTAGGGAGGCAACCCTTTATCTTTTATTTTTAGTTTTTCTCAAGGAGTTTTGTTACTTCTGTAGCAACTCCTTTGTATCTTTATTTTATCGCAATGTTGTGCCAAGTAAAGTTCTATATTGAAAGTTGATGCAAGATTTGGATTTCTGCGCAGTGACAGATTTTTAGCTGTCACGGATTTGAGCTTATCTCCCTGTAGAAAATTCAAAAAATTCTGAGAAAAATCACGCATATTCCTGAGATATGTACGCAACTTTCATTATTTTAGGCCAGATCCATCTGAGCAACTTAAGTGCCTCGAAAAAATTCGTCATTCCAGACTGTTCTGTTTTTGACAGATTCTGCCTTTTGTTTTGCATTCGCTCTTTTACTGTGTTTGTGTGGATTTCTTTGCTCCACAAAGCATTGGTGGCTGTAGCTAATGTCCAGAAGCTTTGGGATTGATTGTATCATTACAGAATATGAGAATTTTTGATTATGCACTAACCCTCTAATGAGAACTGTCTTGAGTTTGGTGTGAAGGAAGTTTTCAAGGATCAAGCGAGAAGGGTGATATTATGTGATCAAGAAGAGTGAAAAGCCTAAGCTTGGGGATGCCCCCGTGGTTCATCCCAACCATATTCAGAGAGACTCAAGCGTCTAAGCTTGGGGATGCCCAAGGCATCCCCTTCTTCATCAACAAACTTATCAGGTCATCTCTAGTGAAACTATATTTTAATTCTTTCACATCTTATGCGCTTTACTTGGAGCGTCTGTGTGTTTTTATTTTTGTTTTTGTTTGAATAAATTCGGATCCTAGCAATCCTTGTGTGGGAGAGAGACACGCTCCGCTTTTTCATGTGAATACTCATGTTCTTCACTTATATTTGTTGAGTATTCTTAACTAGCTACTGCAGTGCTTTTAGCTCCTGTTTTTCATGCATCTCTTCGAGCTGTTAGCACTTGTTTATAAATACTCTCTTGCTGCATTATATTATCATTTGGAGAGTTTATGTTTAATAAATTATTGGTGTTTGTTTGGAAGAAAGAAAATGCTACATGTAGTAGTTGGTATTGGAAAAGACATATGCATTCTTGTAGATCATTGTCTTGTTTTGATTTGATGCTTTGCAATTGTTTTGAGCTCTCAAGTAGATCATGTTTAAGCTCTTGCATCATGTAGTTAAAGCCTAGTAGTGGAGAACTACCGTAGAGCTTGTTGAGACTTGGGATGCATATTTGTTCTCTCTAAGGTCTAGATATTTTCTGGTAAAATGTTTGAGCAACAAGGAAGACAGTGTAGAGTCTTATAATACTTGCAATATGTTTTTATGTGATTCTTGCTGTACCGGTTTATACTTGTGTTTGCTTCAAACAACCTTGCTAGCCTAAACTCTGTACTGAGAGGGAATGCTTCTCGTGCATCCAAAACTTGAGCCAAAACCCATGCCATTTGTGTCCACCATACCTACCTACTATGTGGTATTTCCTGCCATTCCAAGTAAATATTTCATGTGCTACCTTTAAACTATTCAAAACTTTATTACTCCTTATTTGTGTCAATGTTTTATAGCTCATGAGGAAGTATGTGGTGTTTTATCTTTCAATCTTGTCATTTACTTCTGACAGACTTTCACCTGGACTAGTGGCATATACATCCGCTTATCCAATAATTTGCAAAAAGAGCTGGCAACGGGGTGCCCAGCCCCAATTAATTACAACTTTCATTAATAATTCTCTTCACATGTTTTGCCCTGATTTATCAGTAAGCAACTTAATTTTGCAATAGACACTCCTCCATGGTATGTGAATGTTGGAAGGCACCCGAGGATTCGGTTAGCCATGGCTTGTGTAAGCAAAAGGTTGGGAGGAGTGTCATCTATAAAGAAACTAAAATACATGTGTAAACAAAAGAGAAGAGGGATGATCTACCTTGCTGGTAGAGATAACGTCCTTCATGGGAGCCGCTCTTTGAAAGTCTGGTTGACAAGGGGGTTAGAGTGCCCACTACCATTCGTTGACAACAACAAACACCTCTCAAATACTTATTTTGTGCTCTCTATATGCTTTCGAAAACTTAAAAAGCTCTAGCACATGATTTAATCCCTGCTTCCCTCTGCGAAGGGCCTATCTTTTACTTTATGTTGAGTCAGTTTACCTACTCCTTTCTATCTTAGAAGCAAACACTTGTGTCAACTTTGTGTGCATTGATTCTTACATATTTACTTATTGCACTTGTTATATTGCTTTATGTTGACAACTATCCATGAGATATACATGTTACAAGTTGAAAGCAAATGCTGAAACTTAATCATCCTTTGTGTTGCTTCAATGCCTTTTACTTTGAATCTATTGCTTTATGAGTTACCTCTTATGCAAAACTTTTTGATGCTTGTCTTGAAAGTACTATTCATGAAAAGTTTTTGCTTATATGATTCATTGTTTACTCTTTATCTATTTGTTAGCAAACTATAGATCATTGCTTTGAGTCACTTCATTCATGACATGAGCCTTGCAATATATTGATCAAGATTGTGTGAAAGCATGTCTCCTCAGAAATTATTTGTTGTTATCGTTTTACCTACTCGAGGACGAGTAGAACTAAGCTTGGGGATGCTTGATACGTCTCCAACGTATCCATAATTTCTGCTGTTCCATGCTTATATTATACCATTTGCTACATGTTTTATATACACTTCGTATCACTTTTATGCATTTTCTGGGACTAACCTATTAACAAGATGCCACAGTGCCAGTTCCCTGTTTTCTGCTGTTTTTGGTTTCAGAAAGTTACTTCTGGAAATATTCTCGGAATTGCACGAAACAAAAGGCCAGTCCCTATTTTTCCAGCACGTACACGGAGTCCGAAGGAGAGACGAAGGGAGCCACGAGGTGGCCAAACCACCAGGCGCGGCAGTGGGCCCAGCCGCGCCCCGGTGGTTTGGGCCCCTCGGGGGTCCGCCGACATCGCCCCTTCGCCTATTTATTCCCCGAGACGCGAAAACCCTAAAACACCGAGCCTTTCATCCAGAACATATTCGCTGCCGCCGCCGTCGTCAACCCTAACTCGGGGGGTTTCTGAAGCTCTTCCCGGCACCCTGCCGGAGAGGGGAATCATCACCGGAGGGCTCTACATCGCCATGCCCGCCTCCGGAGTGATGCGTGAGTAGTTCATCCTTGGACTATGGGTCCATAGCAGTAGCTAGATGGTTGTCTTCTCCACTTGTGCCATCATGTTTAGATCTTGTGAGCTGCCTATCATGATCAAGATCATCTTATTGTAATGCTACATGTTGTGTTTGCTGGGATCTGACTTATATTGATACCTATGTGGAGCTGAATATTATATTATCATGTCTATGTCATTTGTGATCTTGCATGCTCTCCGTTACTTGTTGAAGCCTTGGCCAGTGAATACTTGTAACTCCAAGAGGGGGTATTTATGCATGATAGTTGGGTTCAACCTCTATTTAACCTGGGATAGTGACAGCAAGTTCTAAGGTTGTAGATGTGTTGTTGCCACTAGGGGTAAAACAGCAATGCTTTATTCAAGGATGAATGTATTGTTTACATTACGCACATTACTTAATGCAATTGTCTGTTGCTTGCAACTTAATACTGGAAGGGGTACGGATGTTAACCGGAAAGTGGACTATTTAGGCATAGATGCATGCTGGATAGCGGTCTATGTACTTTGTCGTAATGCCCAAATGAATCTCATAGTAGACACCACAGCTCACACATGCATGTTATATGCACTTATCAATTGTCAATTGCCCAGCTGTAATTTGTTTACCCAGCATGTTAGTTATCTTATTGGAGAGACACCACTAGTGAACTGTGGACCCCGGTCCATTCTTTTACATCTGAAATACAATCTACTGCAATCATTGTTCTCTACTGTTTTATGCAAACAAACATCATTTCCATTCGATACGTTTAACCCTTTGTTTTCAGCAAGCCGGTGAGATTGACAACCTCACTGTTAAGTTGGGGCAAAGTAATTTGTTGTGTTGTGCAGGTTCCACGTTGGCACCGGAATCCCTGGTGTTGCGCCGCACTACACTCCTTCACCAACACCTTCGAAGCAAACCTCGTTTTCCTACTGGTCGATTAAACCTTGGTTTCATACTGAGGGAAAACTTACTGCTGCACTCATCATACCTTCCTCTTGGGGTTCCCAACTGACGTGTGACGTACAAGCATTGTTTCTGGCACTATTGACCTAGAGCCAACCA